>JAJONR010001742.1:0-105469 GCA_029582245.1 Solanum etuberosum
TTTTTTTTTTTTTTTTTTGGTTGAAGAATTCAATTGGCTTCTCCGTCAAAAAATTTGACATGGAGTTGGTCATAAAATTTCAATTAGCATTTAATAGCATCTTCATGTTGCTTCACACTATATTTGACAAATGGATTTACTTCAATAAATAGTTTTATAAATATAATATATTTTCTACCTAAAGAAATCAAACACACATTTAAATTAACGAAAGGTTAAATTTATTGAGTCATTTACTTGGAATTAATATTCTCTTTTCAATTTGTGTTTGTCTACAATTTATTGGATTTATATATCTTTTATATATATATATATATAAAGCTTAAACTAGTATCTTTTATATATATATATATATATATATATATATATATCAACAAACTTCTACTCAAAAACCTTGTTTTGATAGTCATTATTTTCTCCCAAAGGAAACTAAACAAGAATGGTGTCTTGAAATACGTAGAAGCCATTGTTTTGAAAGTCGATTTCAATTAACTAAGTTAAATGTTTTAAGCTTGCAGGTTTTAGGAGATTAAAGTAAATTATATGATCAGTTTTCCCAATTCATTATTTATCCATATTTATATATATAGGTTAGCTTAATCTATTTTTATTCGATTTCCGTGTTTACGTTAAAGTAAGCTAACCTCTTTCATAATTATACACTACAAAGTACCCTCGTTTTGTTTTTGAAGTTTTAACAAAGAAAGTTATTTTTATATTATATATAAAACTCAAATACGATACAAATTAGTGGCACTTGAAGCTGTTACGGGTAGATAACAGCCATTGAGCCTACAAATCAAGCAACAAAACAAGTACAAACTGAAAATTCAAAATAGCAATCTCCAAACACACTTGAAATTAACATAATTAGTTGATTCTCCTGCAGTTCTTCCTGATCTCTCCCTTAGAACCAGTGAGGGGACGGATATCACCCATCTTAATCATCGCGGTCACAAAATCAGAGATGAAACTGCTGGGATTGTTACTGTATGATTTCACAATTGAATCGACGGATCCTCCATTGAAAAGCTGCTGATCAGAGTGGAGCAGTCCCTTTTTGTTAACAAGGTTTATGAAATAGTGATTGTCGAAGCGCGTAGGAGTCTGTAAATCAAGAGGTGCCAAATTGTTGTCCCCTGATCCTGAGGCTCTCGGGCAGTTATTTTGCCTGGTTCGCGCTAGCGATGCCTCCATATTATTAGTCTCATTGTATATGCGTCTCCTGAAACTTGTGCACCTTGCTTGTCCGATAGTATGAGCTCCTGTAAAATATATTAATTTAAGATCACAAAATTTAAAATCTTTCTTTATTTTTTAAAATTTCGTGTCCAGAGTCAAATTAAGACACGTATTTAGAGTGTAATAGTTTTTTTGTTTGTACTGTCAGTTTTTGAAGAGTTTTGGAGATGAGAACAAACCAGATAAGGCAACCATATCCTTTGTAGAAAGGCCAACAGCACTGAAGCTAGAGATGAGACGGTTAAGGTTAGAAGTTGGGGTAGGAATGCTGTTATTGGCAGCACCTTGGCTTGCTGTCCTGGCATCTCTTCTTCCCAATTTTACATCCCAATTAGGTCCTCCAAGCTACATATATATATATATATACATCCAACAATTTTGTTTATTAGCATATAATTTTAAAAGGAGGTTTACATAAGAAATAGGTTGATCAACAACTTACAATGACAACAGAGTCTCGGGCGGTAACGGCCAAAATATCAGCACAAGAGACGACACCAGGGCACACTTTTTCGACAGCAGATTTGATGTTGTCAATAACTTCAAATCCTCTGGCGGAATTGAAATTGGGTTGTGCCCTCTTTTCTCCTGTGAAGGTTGATGTATCATCCAGGAACAATGATCCATCGCATCCCTGTAAAAACAGAGCCCCAAAAGGCATAAAAAAATTTAAGGTAAACGTGACTGATTTAAGAAAGCGCCAACTCAAAAGCGATACACTTAGGACTAATATAACTTATGGATCCAAGTGAGGTTTGGACATGAATTTAGTGATATTGGAGAAAAATAATATTCAAAGTTATATTTGGACACATATTTCACTTGAAAAATACTTTTATTCAAGTATTGTGAAGGAAAATCTTCCTTTTCTTTTCTTGAAAAAGTTATTAGAATAATTTAAGCAAAATCGAAAAACTCAACTTCAAGTTAAAATGAAAAATTGACTATACTTTTTGAAAAAATAAAAAGATTATATATCTAAACGGGCCCCAAGAAGACCTTTTGAATGCCCGGAGACAGAAAAAGACGTATACACGACTTTACAAGTAAACGAACTCACCAAGCTCACAAAAAAAAAAAAAAAATCACAATCAGTCGTATGACACTTGGCAACAGGAAATACTTACCATTTTTGAACTATGCAAAGTGCACACTATAACAATCATGTTGTTTAATAGATAAACGTTTCTACTACATATATTCCTCAAATTTGCAATTTATCTAGATATATATGTGAGTCACTTTTAAAACGAGGGATATATCAACTTTAAGTCGCAAAATTAATGAGTATATTAGGCTCTTTTCCCTATATAATAAAACACTAGAATGCATGTTTTAAAACGTGAAAACAACAACCATATTAACAAAAACGAAAAGGAGAGAAAATGAAGAAATGTAGATTAGATTACATTAACGAAGCAATCGTGGAAGAATAGGCGAAGGAGGGAAGCACCCATTCGGGTTTCCTTCTGAATAGCAGAGTTCACCACAGATTTCACAGTTTCATAAAGCTTAGGACATGATTTTGAGTAAAATCCAGTGGTGAGTTGAGCTGAGGAACTTCCCACTAAACTCACTAGAAAAAAAAAAACTATGGCACTCTTAAAACAAGCCATATTGGAAGAATTTTCTTACTTAGAACCTATTACTTTGAAATTAGAAACAAGTGTGGTGTACACAAGATGATAAGAAATATGAGGTATTTATAGGGAAATTGTAGAGATTAGAGAATGCTTTATCAAGGTTATTGTTCTAGGCAGGTTACCTAACACGAAGACTCCATTGCATGCCTTTTTACGTTTGACAAAGAGTTAAAACCAATAACATCGATAAAATATAGAATCATTTTTATTTATTAAAATAAAGGTAGTTATAAAAGTACGACATTTTTAGGACTTGTTATCATCTTATTAGTCAAACAAAGGGGATCCTAAGAAAAGCAATTATCTTATACTTAATTATTTGGTGATGAAGAGGAGACATGAGGGACTTTCTTGACATAACCAAAATGTAAAATAGATTCAGACTTGTGAAGGAAGATTACGTAGATAATTTTAATTTATTTTCACTTATACAATTGTGTGGTTTAGTCATGAGGCACGCGCACACATATATTATTACTAGTCTCTGAAAAAATGTGTTGCACGTTTATCCCAAACAATAACATATTCATCACATATGATACTTATTGATTTATGAAAAATATTTTTTAGTGCCCATGTTATCGTATTATTTCTATTTTAATTCATATATTATACTATCCAACTAAGCACATTGACCTTTCAATAAAGTAATTTATGTGTTTTTAGTCTTTTTATAATTAAGGGAACCAAAATAGAAAACCGGATTGATAACTTTTACGAAGGGCTATTCGGATATTTAAATTTTCAGTGTATTGTTCTGGTGTGTTAGCTATCAGTAATTCCACACAATAAATTGAAAACCAACAAAAAATTCTCACGATTGACTTCAAATTTGTTATTATTTTGTTATTGTCCAATTTTAAGCTTTGTTTCGAGTCCAACATAATCTTTTCTCCGATTTCTCTTATTAAAGTACTGTGGCATATGTAGATAATATATATAAGGAAAATTATGTTTAATTAATATCCTTATACGTTAACTTTGACTTATTCGTTACTTTTCCAAAAGTGAAGTTTGACTTATAATTCGTTGCTTTTACCAAAAGTTGGAGAAATTAGCATGAAATTGAAGTTGTACCTACTCTTCTTCGTTTGCGCAAGGTTTAAAGTTCCAAAAAAAAAAAATCGTTTGCTTTTGAGCACTCTCAAACACAAGAATATAATCATTTCTTTGTGCATTCACATTGGAAGCTTCTCATATTCTTAGGGGACTGCATATTACTTAAATCTAATTTTGTTGAGAGTTTCTTACTGTCTCGTGTATCAATTTTTTTTTAAAAAAAAATGGTACAATTAAATTTATATGAAGTCAAGAGCATGTTTCTTAATTTAATTTAATTTAGGTCAGTTTACTAACAGTTTGGATATGACTAATCGATTAATGAACAAAGCGAATAAAATGAAATAAAGCATAAGATATATCCAAGTGTCTGTCCTCAAGAACTCTGGCTTTGGCGTTGAGGGATAAAAACTTAAGCAAAGTAAGGACATACTTTAGTCAAAATATATTTGTTTGTCTTCTTGACATATTATGATAGTAGCATAATTACTCAACAAGGATAGACTTAAGACCATATGTGACACCAAATATCAGTTGCATCCCTAAATTAAATTAAGGTGCACCAATTATATTATTGAAATATGACTCACTCTTCCACATGCTCAACATAGGAAATTAAATTAAAACCCTCATAGATTATTTCCTGTTTCAAAAGAGAAAAATAATATCATGAAAATAAAAATGTATTCTCAATTTATTGTGTTAATTTAAAATGAGTTTTGTATTGGTTTGAGTTATGAGATTAAGAAATAAAGATCACGTATTTAATTAAATGTCTTATAATTATGATGTTAGCTCAGGGGTAATTTTAAGTCTAAAACAAGTGTTTGTGGTAAATTTGATTCAATAAATGGAATAAGAGCGTTTTTGAGTTACTTTTGACACATTAAAAACATTTTTTATCAAATAGGTGAAACAAAGAATATTTTTAATCATTTCTAATATATTAAGAATATTTTTTTAAAATCGTTTTCGAAATATTTAAATAAAGAAGAGCCTTACGCGCTTAAACTATCTCAAAAAGTCTAATGTATCCTCATCCACCTAATTTGCTAAAAATACCACGCTCATCTTTTGGCTTATTACTTCTACCGTTATAACTAACATACCTCCTTTTTAGTTATTACTACCTCCGTTCACTTTTAATTGTCATACTTTCATCTTTTAGAGTCAAATGACAATAGCTTTGACTAACATTTTACGATGTATTTTTTTATCATGTTTATATGCAAAAAATTGAAATTTATAGTACTTTCCGTATAGTTTTTAAATATCTAAATTTTTTGTTTAAAATATCAAATTAATATAATTTAATTTAACTTTGAACCAATCAACAACCTTAAATTTATTAGTTGTTCTTTTTGTCCATTACTATTTTTTTTTTACTTTTACTGTTTTTATGGTGAAAAATAAAAATTTTCTATGTTTTATCATAAGTTGGGTGAATATATAAAAATATTTTTTTTTTGTTTTTTTTTTTTGTGCTGATAAATAAAATAAATTTGTATGTTTTATGAAAAAGTTAGAGTGTGTTGGGTTTTAATCTGAAAAAAATTCAAAAATACCAAAGATAATAGACATAATAAGGCTATATAGTTATAGGTTTGATAATTCTGTTTCATAGTTATAGTTTTGTTTGTTATGAAGGTTGCGGTTTGTATATTTCGCTTGCCTGTTTGTATATTTCACTTACGAGTTACAAATATACAAATATGGTAAGTATATACAAATTCTGTATTTATATATTTAGAAATTTTTCAAAACTCTGTTTGTATATTTCACTTGTCAATATACAAACATGGTAATTTATTATGAATTTTTCATTAGTCGTATACAAATAGCTAGAGTAAGCATATATAGATTCTGGATTATACAATCAGGAACCGAATTATACAAATTTTGGATATATATAATCAGGAACCGAATTATACAAATTCTGAATTTATACAATTAGAAAATCGAATAGCAAAATTTTGTGAAATGTAACCACAAATTAAAAATAATCAATACTATAATTAAATATTACATAATATACTTCCCATAATTTTCTCTTATAATTTTGTCCAATAGAAATAGGATACATAATAAATAATAACTAAAAATTATATCTTTGCATAAAACAGATTTAAGCCTCAATTGTCACTTAAAAAATACAAAAAGAAAAATAACACAAGATAATTTTACAATTCTTTTTAAAAATAAATAAATAGAAAGGAGGTTTGTTAGTTCCACAGATAAAAGTGAACAAAAAAATATAAATAAAGCGATATAATAAAATAGGTGAACGAAAGATATATTTAATCCTAAATGGTCAAAATAATTACATGGAAGGTCAGCAATTACGGCAGCCATTTTCTACGAACAACAATTAACGGAATGATAAATTTACTTATGTTTAATCCTCTCAAATTTATTTAATAATTATTTTATTTTTGTCGTCATATGGACATGCAAGAATTAGTAGCTTCCTTTTCTTTAATTTCAAATTAATTTCTCTTAATCAAAGTAAAGTACCACCTTTTGATCTATACACTGAATATTAAATGGAAATCAAAGAGTAAAACTATTGTGCTTTATCAACTACTGCATTGAATACCAACGCTTTGAGGATAAGCGTTGTATTAATTGCTCTGCTTTTAGTGTTTTTAGTTGCGTTTACACTTAATTAAGGGTGTTTGGTATGTAGGAATATTTTTTTTCCAAAAATGTTTTTTGATTTTTTTATATTCAGTTGGTCAAAATTTTGGAAGATAATTCTTTTTATATGAAAACAAGTTTTTCAAACATGAAGAAAATGACTTTTCTAATGAAAGTAGGGAAAACAAGTTTTACAAGTAACATTTTACATTGATTGTGTTCTTTCCATATGCCAACACTCGTACACCTCATCTTTACCCCCACGCCGCATAGCCCTGATTCCCACTATCTCCTCCCCTGTCATCATACTTCTACCTCTCAGAGTATTTGTCTATATTATATATAAATATTTTTGAAATAATATTTTTTACTTATGTATCGAACCTAAGAAAAGAAATAAGAAATTTACCTATTTTATATTTTCGAAGAAAATATTTTCCTTCTTGCTTGAACACACTCAAGTGACTATTTGGTGTGTTTATAGCTTTGTCTTATAACTCAAAAATCATAAGTTAGGAATTCTAACATATGATTTTGGCTTATTTTTTTCTTTTTGACTTGAAACAAGTTCTTTAAAGCATTTTTTTCTACTTTATCGAAACACTATAAATATACTTCAAAATTATTTTAATATAAAACACTTAAAATAAGTCAATCTAAACATGCTTTAAGAGCAATTTCGCAATGCGTTTTCGTCTTGGAAGAACAGGAATTATATCAATAGAAATAGTAATTTGGTGAATTATCAGACGAACATTTTGTAAGGGGCTCGATTAACTAATTAAACCTGAGAATATTTTTTTCCAATTAGTCGGTAAACGACGTAGAAATTTCAGGTTCACGAATATAGTTTTTATGTCATTATCTCTTTAATGATCTTTGATTATTTTTTCTCTTTCAACTTTTTTCCCCTCCTCTCTTCTCGTAACTTTTGACGAAGCAAAAATATTTCAAAAATCTATAGTAAAACATAATAAATTACTTGTCATCTTGAAAAGGATGAAATATTTGATAGGATGAGGGTCAAAACTACTATAGTCTAAATATGCAATTAAACGGGTTGTGTCATCTATTTCATATACAGGTCTATACACAAACTAGAATAAATGTATAACATATTAATTCATTTGACATATTTTAGTAGGGCAAATAACATTTTTAATACCTTAGTTATTGTCTTATTTTGATTTTGATTCTTGCGTTATTTGGCTAAGCACATTAAATCTTCATAAGCTAAATGTGTGATTTTGCTCCTTTAAGCTAATGTATGTTAAATAATTGACAGAATCCACGTTAAAAAAATATACTAATCTTTTTTTTTTTTTTTTAAAGAAACAAATAGAAAGGGAGATTTTAATCTATTTTCTCCCATCATCACCAAAGCTTACTTTCAGAAGCATAGATCCAGAAAAAGAATCATATGATATAAATGATAAATAGTTGCATCAACAATTGAAATAGTTTATCTCTCTTATGCTCTTTCGTAAGCATGAAAAGAATTATGTGAACAACTTATTTTCTTAAAAAACACCAACCTTCTTATTAATAATATGTTAACACAATAAATATTTTTGTAGCTAAACAAAATAAAGTTGAAATTTGATAACCAGCCAGAGGATTAAAAAAAAATTCACAATTCAAATCATCGCACTAAAAAGGAGGCAAAAGAAATGGAGTTTTATGAGTTTATGATTCTCATTGTTAGATCACATAAATGAGAATTTTGAAGATCGACAAAAGAGGAACAGATGCTCGGAACAAGTTGTGTCAACATGAACTTATATTTCGATTAGGTTTAGGAGAGGGTGAAGGCGGCGAATAATTAAACCATGTGGGTGTATTTTAAAGTACTTCCAAGTCCTACATCCTTGTAGGAAGCACTACAAATTCACCAAGATCGAGTCAAAGAAGGATGTAAGTTTATATAGAGAGAAGGATTTTTCTCTAAAAGAATTGCGCACTTACAAAGAGAGAGACAAGAAAAACACAATCAGTTATTGAGAGAGTTTTGATTGATTATTTCGAGGTGCTGCGAAGAACGTTCGAAAGATTTTATTTCGTGAGATTGAGTGAAGTTGTTTTTAGGTTGATTACCTAGTGTAGTTTGATCTTCTAGTTGGTGCAACTTGGAGATCTTCTGGGAACATAAGTCTTGGGGGAATTGTGTTTTTTAGTTATAGAATTAGAGTTTATAATTCCTTTGATTACATAGTTGTGTAATCTTTTGTAGATCGAAGTTTGTTTTATTGAAGTTTGAAGTTAAATATTGTTGGATTGTTTATTTACTATCTTGCTTAACTTTAAATATCAATTTATTAAGCAACACATAATTCATACGTGTTCCTTAAGTGATTAACGAATGTCATAATTCCAACAAGTGGTATCAGAGCAAGTCAACTTAACAAGAGTCTAATAACTCAAGCTAAGATCACTATGAATTCTGCACCTCCTCTTGGGCATGGTCAAGGGCAACACATCAATAGGCCACCACTGTTTAATGGTCAATACTACTCATGGTGGAAGGAAGGAATGGAGAACTTCATTTAAACGGAAGACTATGAATTATGAGTTAGAATTACTGACGAGTCTTTAACTCCGACCATCAAAGATAGCGAAGGAAAGGACGTTCCAAAACCAAAGGAACAATACAGAGAAGCTGACTATAAAATGCTAGGAAAAATGCAAAAGCTAAATGCATCCTTGTATATGGACTCAGACCTGAAGAGTTTAATTGCATCTCAAGTTGTACCTCTGCAAAATAAATATGGAATACTCTGTTGAACACTCATGAAGGTACTACCCAAGTTTGTAATCAGAATCTCTAGACTTTGTTCTGAGTATGAAGCCTTTAAGATGAAGACCGGAGAATCACTTCAAGACATGATCACCAGATTCACCACGGTAGTAAATGAGTTAATTTCCAAAGATCTAACAAACATGACTCTGGATGAACTGGTAGGAAATCTCAAACATATGAGATGAATGCTGACAAAAGAAGTGAGGGAAACAAAGAGAAGAATCTTGGACTCAAAGCGATTGAAAGTGATGAATCTGATCTAGATGAGGAAGATTTAGCACTAATCAACAGGAACTTCAAGAGACTCTTCAAAAAGGGTATGAACTATGCAAAAAGGTACCACCTAGCAAGGAGAAGAGCACAAAAAAGGCTCAAAACGACGGATGCTACAAATGTGGAAAAACTGATCATCAAGTTAAGGATTGTCCTATGTGGAAAGTAGAATGGAGAAAAGAAAGAGCTGAAAAAGAAAAGAGGGAACTCACAAACAAAAGAAAGACTAAATAAAAGGAACAAGCTATGTATGCCGCTTAGGAAACATGTTCAGACAACTATGAAGAAGAGATTGATGACATTGCTTTGATGACTATAGAAGAGTCAGATCCTGAACCTGATTCAGACTCTGAAGAAAAAGAGGTAAACATATCTGATCTCAAGAACAAATCAAGCTATTTTCTAAGAAAAATTGTCTTTTCTAATGCTCACACTTATTGACACAATTCAAGAACATATTAGAAGTAAGAATCAGTTGCTTGCCTCCATGACTAGTTTAATGTAATGACCCAGAAGGTCATTTTTGGAATTTTTTATAAGTTTTCATTTTATCCCTCCCGATAGTTGTCCCCAGTCATTTTTTATTAGTTTGTGAAGTTGGTTTGAGAATTTTGAACTATTCGTTTAACTATTGTTAATTAATTGATGGGTAATCTTTAGATAATTAATTTAGTTTATGACTAATGGGCTAAGCCCATAATTTATTTAAAATTATATACCACTTGAACCATATTTATTAAAATAAATTACTAGGGTTTGTCACTTTTAATACATAATTATTTTATTTAGAAAGCAAAGTGAAAAGAAAAGGGAAGCAGAAACTCACATATGCGAATGGTGTGGGAGCCATCGATTCTTGTTCAGGTAAGGGATCTTCCGTATTTAAGTTATGAATAATGAGTGGTAGGATATATAATGTATTGATTAGTATTATATTAATTGAAGTAATTAAAATTGTAAAGCTGGAAAATGGGTGTACTGCTTTGGTTGGGGCAATGGGGACAAGGTCATGATGACCAATTTGATTGAAGTCATTAGTAAGGTAATGATTGTGGATTAAGGATAGGAGTGGATAATAGTTGACTCGATGAATTGGGTAGTTTTTGGCAGATGTTGGTTATGTATGTAGTTCAATGTTTAAAATTTTATTTTGGTAAATTGAGACTTAATCCTAGGCTTGAAATTTGGGAAATATGAGAGTTGATATGTTAATTGACATCAAGATTAGGAACTTGATTATAGAATTGAGGTGAGTTTTTGAGACTAGGCTAGAAATATAGTACTAGGGGTGTTAGTTTTGAAATTTTATTGTGATTATTTATTTGAATAGATTGCATTGATTTGGAAGCTCAACGAAAGGGGAAGGCTCAAGTCCTAGAGTGATTGTTCGATTATTTGAGGCAAGTGCATTTCTCAACCCTTATTAAGTGTATAGAATTGTGTATTTCATTGTGGTATGTGTTGAGGAGTAATGAGACTTGGTGATAGGTTGACTTGTTCATATCGAATAATATTAATAATGAGGAAAGGGGTAATAAAAAGGCAATTTGATTATACATTGATGCGTGATGTGTTGAGAATGATTGGAAAGATTTATTGATTCATTGTTGATGTTGTATCACAATTGTGTTGTTTTGAATTGTGCATTGATATATAAATGGTCATCTTCTCATTAATTGTGTGAACATGTCATTTGTATTGGTTCTAAAACATGGTTATGACAAGTATTATGTAAATTAAGGAAGAGTAAGAAATTAAAGATGATGTACCATTTTGAGGGACATGTCGCGCACCGCAACATATATTATGATTCAAGAGACGTGTCGTACTCCACGATGAATTTTATTATCAAGGGACGTGTGGCACACCATGAAGAATTCTATTATTGAGGGACATGTCGCACGCCGCGATATATTCTATTATCAAAGGATGTATCGCACGCCGCGATGGATGCATGTACTGATAAGTACCCCATGAGTCTTGAACTGAGAGACAACGGGTGTGTATCACTAGGTCAGGCATGCATCACCATACTTAACATTGCATTTCATTGTATTGCATATATTTATCATGGTGAAGTTGTGAGTGATTTTATGTAGATCTTATGATTGATAATTTTATCCAGTGTATTGTTGTTTTGAAATTATCAGAGTGTTGTACTTGAGCTATGAACTATTTAAATTGTAAACAGTTAGGTTGGGCTGGTTTTATGCAGTTTGTTGTTGTGGAGGTTTGGTTGGAGTGAAAGGGGTACCCATTTTCTATATTCTTAGCATGGTGTTTAGCAGTTTACTTGTGAGTACTGTGCGGGTTGATACTCACCCCTTGCTTATACAATTGTGTAAGTTACGAGCCCAAATCTTCGTGATACTCCCTCTTCTTATCTGAGGCTTTCTGTGGAGATTTGTCAGGTAGTTGTTTGTCATCTCAGCAGACCTTCTTACTCCTATTTATGATTTTGTTGTACTTTAGAGACAATATCATTTGAGACTTAAGTATTTTCTTCAAATCTATTGTAATACATTAGAGACTTGTGCACTTGACAACCATGTTTTGGGAATTTAGTTAAGTTGACTTGTTATCTGCATTAGTAATTGTTATTAAACTTCTATTTTTATTTTATTTCCGTACTTTATCATAATGGTTGAGTTTTAGGCTGACTTGTCATTATGGGATAAGACAAGTGCCATCACATCCATTTTTGGATCGTGACATTTAAAGTTTGAGTATATCGATATTGAAAAACTCAATACCGAACTAAAGGAAAAAAACAAACTTTTGTTACAAAAAACTCAGTAACTTGATTCTTGCAATCTTTCTCTAAAAACCGAAATCTTAAAACTAAAAGTTATCGGTAAGGACAAAGTGTGTGACCAACCTAAGAATGAACATGATGTCAAGAGGCTCAAAAATGAATTGTCTTAAAAATAAAAATAAAACTCTAGGAGAATGAATCTTGAATTAGCTAGGACTAAATATGAGCTCGAACGGACAAATAAATGGACAAAATCCTCCATGATCGTAACACATATAGGAAATAACACCCGAAATATAAGAGCTGGAATAGGTTTTGAACAAACTAAAATTGATGCCTCTTCATTATGTATCCTCTGTGGTAACATTGGTCATTCCAAATTCAGTTGTCTAAAGTCTAAAATCTTCATTGAGAAAAATGTCAAAACCATCGGTGTATGTAAAACACACCAAAGGAACATGTATATTTAAAAGAAAATAAATCTACCTAATTGGATAAACAAATATCTCATTCATTTTTTTGATCAATGTAAATGACCCAAGCTAATTTGGATTTCTAAATCTAACCTTTAATTTCTTTCACAAAAAAGTAAGAGAAAACAAGTAATATTGATATATGGATAGAGCTTGCTCAAGACACATGACTGGAGATAAAACAAAGTCTTTCTCACTTGAAGAAGGAAAGGGTGGAATGATAGCATTCGGTGGTGGAAAAAAAGGTCAAATCAAAGGTATCGGGAAGATAGGAAAATTTGATAAACACTCAATTGACAAAATATATCATGTGGAAGGTTTGAAACACAACCTGCTAAGTATATCTCAAGTATGCGACAAAGGAAACAATGTAATCTTCTCCTCTACTGGTGTTGAAGTAATTAATCTCAAAATAAAGGAGGTTGTCTTAACCGGAAAAAAAGACAAACATGTATATACTATAGACACCTCAAAGATAACTGATGAAAGTCTAGTATGTCTAAGTGTGATGGACAGGGATCCTTTACTATGGCACAAACGCCTAGGTCATGCAAGTCACGTACAACTAAATAAACTTATCTCTAAAGACTTAGTGATATGACTTCCTAAAACTAAGTTTAAAGAAGAAAAGATTTGTGAGGCCTGTACTCGAGGGAAACAAGTAAAATCATCCTTTAAGTGCAAATAGGTTATAAGATCAACGAGGTCCTTGGAACTAATACACATGGATCTATGTGGACCCATGAGAGTCAAAAGCAGGGGTGAAAAAAGGTATGTGTTTGTACTAGTCAACGATTATACAAGGTATACCTTGACACTTTTCTTGACATCCAAAGATGATGCATTTGAAGCCTTTTGCTCACTGGTAAGAAGACTTCAAAAGAAATTTGACAAATAATTAGTCTCAATCAGATCCGACCATGGAACCGAATTTGAAAACTCAAAATTTGCTCAATATTGTGATCTCCATGGAGTTGATCACAAATTCTCTGCCCCTGGACTCCTCAACAAAATGGTGTAGTTGAAAGAAAAAATAAAATTTTGCAAGAAATGGCTAGAATCATGATGATTGCTAACAAAATTACAAATCAATTCTTGGTTGAAGCCATGAACATTGCTTGATATACTATCAATATATGTATGTCTCGATAAATGTTATATAAAACTCCCTATGAATTACTAAAAGGCAGAAAACCCAACATATCTCATCTAAGTATATTTGGGTGTAAATGTTTCATTCCCAATAACGGAAAAAATCTGTTATGAAAATTTGATACAAGAAGTGATGAGGAGATTTTTTTAGGATACTCCACACATACCAAAGCATATAGGGTACTAAACAAAAGAACAATGTGACATCCCACCCATTTGAATGTTGGAATTAACTTGTACTTTTGTAATAACTAGTATACGTGTCCGCGCGTTGCGCGGAAATTATTAAAAAATATTAAATTATTTGAATGCATTACACCGTTTTGATTTTATAAAAAACATAATTATCCTCTTATTTTCAATACAATGTACTTAATAATATACATTTTATATAAGCAAAGGAACAAATCATATAAAAGCATACGCACGATTATCAAATAACATTTTTGATAAAAATAAATACTATAAATATATATTTCTTATACAAACATTTCAAAAATATACCATGGTTAAAAATAAATAATAAGAATGTATTAATTAAGAGAATGTGTGTAACATACTCTCAAATAATAAATTCCTTATTCAAATGGTTAATTAAAAAGTTGAGTACAACAATATATCACAACTCTTTGTTCATTTCAAATTGATCAAGTTTCTAGAACTCTTCTATAGTTCTACCTCTCTAATTGTTATATACGTAAAGCTAAACATAAAAAATATAGTTTGTTTTATATTTTTATGATAGGGTCTTCTTTAACTTTGTTTTGTTTGTGGGATTTATATTTTTACAACATAAAAATTAATTAATTTATCACGTTAGATATTTATTATATAAATTTGATTGAGTGATTTTATAAGAAAAAGGTACTAAATTGAGTGACTTTATTGTTACATAATTTCTCATAATTGAATGACCTTTTGAGTTAATTACTCTTATTTGAGATTTAGAAGAAGGAAACAACTCAATTTCACATAAAAAAAACACAAAACATTCAACCAAAAGAGGTCTTAATTAATTGGTACTAATAAAAACAACAAAAAGTAACTTGATTGTCCATAATATGCTGGTATTCAAATTTAAATTTCTCCATGTCATGAAATCCTTCTGAATCAAATTTGATTGTCCTATATATAACAAAATAGTTTTAAATTCTAAAGATTAAAAGAAAATTCAATGTGAAAAATATAAAATATCTATATTTTTAAAAACAAAACATACATACAGGTGAAACAACTTTTCATGTGTACACGGATATAGGCCTAAAATTGTGCAATTTTTTTTGTTTTTTTGGGAAGCCATGTGGCATTTATTTATTTTAAAAAACTAATCATCTTTTTGATAATTTTTAAGTTTGTACTATTTCATATAAGGAAAATTTAATTGAGTGATTTTATAAGAAAAAGATACTAAATTGAGTGACTTTATTGTTACATAATTTCTCAAATGACCTTTTGAGTTAATTACTCTTATTTGAGATCTAGAACATGGAAACAACTCAATTTCACATCAAAAACACAAAAAATTAAACCAAAAGTGGTCCTAGTTAATTGGTACTAATTAAAACAACAAAAAGTAAATTTATTTATTAAACCTTACATGGTGTTCCTAATTATATAATTTTGAAGAATCAATTTGAAAAAGAAGTAATTTTTAAGCCCATACATACTCAAAATTAAACTGAAGTACAATGTACTATACCTTGAACACAAATTCAGATCGTCCAAACTTCTCATAATTGAATAACCTTTTGAATTAATTATATATTTTTTTTTAAAAAAAAAACTAATCATTTTTTGATAATTTTTTAGTTTGTACTATTTCATATAAGGAAAATTTGATTGAGTGATTTTATAAGAAAAAGATAATAAATTGAGTAACTTTATTGTTACATAATTTCTCATAATTGAATGACATTTTGAGTTAATTACTCTTATTTGAGATCTAGAAGAAGGAAACAACTCAATTTCACATCAAAACACAAAACATTCAACCAAAAGAGGTCCTAATTAACTGGTACTAATTATAACAACAAAAAGTAACTTTATATATTAACATTACATGGTGTTCTTAATTATATAATTTTGAAGAATCAATTTGAAAAAAAGTAATTTTTAAGCCCATACATACTCAAAATCAAACTGAAGTAAAGTGTACTATACCTTGAACACCAATTCAGATCGTCACAACTTGGGCTCTACGTTGTGGTATAATTTTTCTTGTTGATTTGGGCTCCAGTTGTTGTAGCTGAAAAGAGGTAGAATCTTAGTCTTATTTTTTCAAATATTTTGGTTGAGCCTTGTTGATTTTTTTGTTATTGCGTTTCTTTGATTGTGCAAGCATCATAGAGACAACTTTTGGACATTGGTTGAAAGGTATTTTAAGGCTATTATTTCTCTTCTGGCATGATCCTAATGGCCTAAGCTTGTTATGGCCGATGTATTATCATTAATTGACCTATAGCCCTGTCCTGTTGAGTTGGCTACGACCATATGATATAATGTCTATCGGCGACACTCTACTCCTTACTAAGTTTCCTAGAAAAACAGGTTATGGTTCTGTTTTGATTAATTATGATTACTTGTTATTGTTTTATCATCTGGTTGTCGCCTAGGAGTTAGTCACTAAGGTGGGTCTATTGTTATATTCTAGTGTTAAAGGGTTTAATGATGCCAAAAGGTGGAAATTTAGTTTATAATGTTCCATGCATATTTCACCCAATCTTATATGTGTTAACATGAACACACGAAGCATATATCTCTTCAACCAACCTACTAGCTTCTCCAGCATCAACGCACCTTAGCAAACCCAAATCAGGAGTCCTCCTGCAAAGGACTTCTCCACTTATAAAGAATTGATTTGCTAACCTTCGAACCCTGTGTTTTTGTACACTTGTTGCATCTTCTGGATATTTACCGTTCTTCAAATATCCTTGAATATCATGGTACTAAGGCTTTCCATCGGGCTACTTCTAAACATGAAAGAAGTATGCCGGTTGCTCATATATATGAATGTAAATGAGATCAATGTGATTATGATCAGGATGCTGAATCATAGAGGATAAAGTGGCTAAAGCATCTGAAAATTCGTTCTGGATCCTTGGAACATGCTTGAATTCCGCCTTGATGAACCTTTTGCATAGCCTATGCACACACTACAGATATGGTAACAACTTTCGATTCTTAGTCACCCACTCACCTCAAACTTGATGAATCAATAGGTCTGAATCTCCTATTATCAACATTTATTGGAAATCCAAGTCAATTGCCTATCGGAGTCCCAAAATGCAAGCTTCATATTCAGCCATATTATTTGAGCAAAGGAATCTGAGTTTCGCCGATACCGGATAATGTTGCCCATTTTGTGAGATCACAACAGTTCTGATGCCAGACCCGCTTAGATTTTTAGCTCCATCAAAGAACATCCTTCAACCATCATATTCCTCAGAGATATCTTCCCCCACAAAAGCTACTTCTTCATCCGAAAAGTAAGTCTTCAAAGATCTATACTCATCATCTACAGGGTTCTCTGCCATACGATCTGTTAATGCATGTGCCTTCACTACTTTTTGTGTGACATATACTATGTCAAACTCGCTCAATAGTATTTGCCATTTAGCCAGTTTACCTGTAGATATGACCTTTTGAAAAATATACTTCAGAGGGTTCATCCTTGAGATCATATAAGTAGTCTGTGAAGAGAGGTAGTATCGCAGCTTCTGGGCAACCCAATTAAAGCACAACAGGTACGTTCCAATAGAGAATATCGAGCTTCATATGATGTGAACTTCTTGCTCATGTAGTATATTGCCTGCTCCTTTCCTGTTTCATCATGTTGCCCTAGGATGCATCTAAAGGCATTGTCAATACTGATATGTATAACAACAATAGTCTACCCGATTCGGGTGGAACCAACACAGGAGGATTTGACAAATAGTCTTTGATTTTGTCAAATGCTTGTTGACATCCGTCTGTCCATTTTATAGCAGCGTCTTTCTGCAGCATGAAAATTGGTTCACAAATGGCAAAAGACTGGGCGATAAAATGACTGATGTAGTTAAGTCATCCCAAGAAACTCATTACCTCTTTTTTACTCTTCGGTGGAGGAAGATCACAGATGGCTTTGATTTTTGACGGATCAAATTCTATACCTCAGTGGCTGACAATGAAACCTAGTAGCTTTCCAGCAGCTTTCCAGAGACACATTTTGCAGGATTCAACTTCAGGTTATACTTGCGCAGTTTGGCAAAGAACTTTTGAAGATCATCCAAATGATTCAAACCCTTCTTTGACTTGATGATGACATCATCCACATAAACTTCAATTTTCTTGTGGATCATGTCGTGAAACAAAGTGGTCATTGCTCTCATGTATGTAGCCCCAACATTCTTTAACCCAAAAGGCATAACCTTGTAGTCGTAAACATCTCATGGTGTGATGAAAGCATTTTTCTCAGCATCGTCCTTATGCATATCAATTTGATGAAAACCAGTAAAGCAATCCACAAATGATTGTGATTCATGCTTGGCACAATTGTCAATCAGGATGTGTATAATAGGCAATGGAAAATTGTCCTTGGGACTGGCCTTGTTGAAATCCCGATAATCCACACAGACTCTCACCTTCCCATTTTTTTTAGGCACTGGAACGACCTTGGCAAGCCAAGTTGGATACTCCGTCACTTGAAGGATTTCAGCCTCTGATTGCTTTGATATTTCCTTCTTGATTTTTCAAACTCAGCTCAGGCTTGTAAAAATTTTCTAAGCTTCTACTTCACTGGAGCACAAGTTGGATCAGTAGGCAACCGATGAGCTACTATCAAAGTGCTTAGTCCTGTCATGTCTGCATAGGACCAATCGAAAATATCCTTGTTCTTTATGAGACACTTGATATGCTTTTTCTTGTCATCTTCCGTCATATGAATGCTTGCATTACCTCCAAATTTCCCAAATTCACCACTTCTGTTTCTGCTAAGTTTGGATTGGCCTTTTCCTCGAACTCCTCAACTTTTCTAATTAACTCTTCAGGGGCATCACTTTCTTCAACCTCTTCTAAATCATTTATGTTAAGTTGCGCAGTCTCATTATGCTCCATAGTCTCATATTCAACATTTTTATAACAAATTTTGTTGGAAGAAAAATAACGCACAAATAAATAAAGGATAAATAAATTGGAAAAGAACTTTCTTGCTCAAAGCTAAACCTCAAAAGTTTCATAATGCTAGTACTTGAAAACATTTAAAAAGAAACTGGAATTGAAAACTGTTTTATTGAAAACTTTTGAAAATTGATATAAAAATCATCTTCCAAAGCTACCCAGATGCCTGGCGAGGTCTGGATGGAGTTGAAGTCCAATTGCTGATGGCGGCCTTTGCTTCCTTGCTTCCTCTAGGGTCCCCTTTCTCCTCCTCATTGATCACGACATTGCAACTCTTCTCTTCCTCCTCGGTCAAAGACAAACCCTTCATGCCCTCTAGAACCTCATCATTGATACTACTCATGAACCCGACAGATTGAAATGACTGGTGAAGCTGGGGTATGGGTTTCCTCAGTGAGTAATAGTATCCTTCAGTAGGTGGTTGCCAATCAAACCATTCTTCAGTAGTATATTTATATCCTAAACCAAAAAAGGTTGAATGACGAGTGGGCTGTATGGGTTCAACTATTCCTTGTAATCTGGCCCCTAAACCTTTTCCAAGTTCAAAACCAAACCAGAGCATCATGTCTATGATCTTCTGGATATACCATGGTTGTACTTCAATATTGTCGACAAGCTCCAATGTATGAAACATCTCTTCGTCTAGATGATCTCGCCCTTTGACCGCATATATATGATGTTCTCTTTCCCCGTGGACTACCACTTCTTCATGATCCCATTAAAATCTCAAGCAGTGATGAAGAATAGAAGGAACTACTCCAGCCATGTGAATCCAGGGGCGACCCATCAATAGATTGTATGAGGCTGGAATGTCCAGGACTAGGAAACTATGGAAAAGGTAGCAGGACCAATGAGCATGTCCAAGGTTACCTCTCCAATAGTACCTCTTTGAGAACCATCAAATGTTCTCACACTTATCTTCCAAATTTGGACCTTCGAACTATCCACATCCAGTCTTGTTAGCATGCTCATAGAACAAATGTTCAAACCAGAACCTGGATCAATCAAAGATTTGGTGACTACCTTATTATAATATTGGGTAAAAATATACAAAGCTTTGTTGTGGGATGTTCCTTCAAGTGGTAGCTCATCTTTATGAAAGGATATCTTGAATGCTTCGAATACTTGCCCAACCATTTGGGCTACCTCCCCATGAGTGATGCCAGTAGGGACATAGGCTTCACCTAGAACCTTCATAAGAGCATTTCGATGAGTTTTTGAAGATTGCAACAAAGACAATGGATATTTGGGATGGGATTTTACTCAATTGATCAACAATAGAGTAGTCCTTGGCTTGCACTTTCTTTCAGACACCTTGTTCTTCCAACTCTATAGTCGGTGGCTTAGATTTTCTAGAGCTACCTTGAACCAAAGTCTCGGAAGTATATAATCTCCCAAATTTGGTCACTCCTATCGCAACAATTGTTTCTTCCACCTTTGTTTTTCCTTTCCCATAATCCCACGGAACAACATGGGTATCATACTTGATAAGACGAGGAGCTCTAAGAACAGAAAATGGAGGCCTAGGCATAATGACCTCAAAAGGAGCACATATTTGCACTACAACAAGCGTCTGGGTAGCAGCAGTCCTCGTCTCTTCTGGCTCCAAATTCAGCATATCACCAGCTTCTACCATATTAACCTTGTGTTAGGAAGAGGATTTCTTGCCACATTTGGTGCAGGATCCTTAAGCTGGATGGCCTTTGTATCAATAAGCTTTTGAATATTGTCTTTCAAAGATCTGCAAGCTTCAGTGGTATGGCCCTTCATTCCTGATTGATAAGCACAAACTTTGTTAGGGTCGTACCACTTGGCATGGACATCTACGGGCAAAGCGGGGATTGGGTTAACGTAGCAAGCTTCTTTCAACCTTTCGTAAAGTTGAGGTATGGGTTCGGCTAAAGGGGTAGGTTTTTATGCGTCTTATTTGAAACGGAGGTCTGTTTGTGTAGCTTGGTGGTTGAGTGCGGTTTGAAAGTATGTAGGTTTGGCATTGTAGACATGATAGTTGGTTTGTTTATATTGTGGAGGAGGATTTTGGTAGTATGAAGGCATGGGATGGGGAGATGTAGGATATGGAGCTAGAGCATATGTAGATGGAGGTAGGGTTGTCATTTGGTATTTAGAGGGGGTTTTGATTCCCTGGGCCATCATCATAGAACCTGTTTCCTTTTTCTTCCGGTTCTCCTCCATTCCACCGGATTACAAGGCTTTATTGGTGGCTTGCAAAGCCTTCAGGTTGATGATGGTTCCATTCTTAACGCCTTCTTCAATTCGTTCACCCAAGTTGATGATGTCTGCAAAAGTTTTCTCAACCACGAGCATCATTGTATAATAGTACTATGGTTCTTGGGCGCGAAATAAGTGATCCTTCATCTGAGACTCCTCCATAGGAGGTCTAACTCTAGTCGCCTCGGACCTCCATCTAATGTCATAATCCCAAAAGGATTTGCTAGGCTTTTTCTTCAGATTTTGGATATAGAACCAATCAGGTGCATTTTCCACGTTGAATCCAAAACTTTTCATAAAATCCTTAGTCATATCCACCCATTTGCGAGAGTCTTGTTCAATGTACCATGATAAGGCTTCCCCGGTGAGACTCATCATGAACAGCTTCATTCGTATTTTTTCGTCCCTTCCCACTCCTACAAGTTTGTCACAATACATACGCAAGTGGGCTTTGGGGTCTCCGATACCATTGAACATCTCAAACTTTAGGGGTTTGTACCCTTCAGGTAATTCCACGTCTGGGTGCATGCATAGATCTTCATAGCTCAACCCTCCTAGCCTTTTGCTTCCCTCTACGTGTTGCACTCTACAAGCCAACTTATCCAATCTCTCAGACATGGCTTATATCAAAATATCCTTTTGAGAGGATTCTGACTCATGGTAATCATGGGTTAAGGGAGCGACTTCAACATATATAGGGTTAAGAGTGTGATTTCCTGGAGTATGGGCATATGAGGGGTTTATAGCGGGTACATTATGGTTTAAAATTGGTTCAGGCATGTTTGGCTTGCTTTGATGGTGGTAGTGATAAGGTAGGAATTGGGTATTTGGAAGAGGCATATAGGTGGAGCTTGGTTGCATGTGAGGTGGTGGGAAATTATATGCATGAGTGGAGTTAGGTCGGGTGATATTAGGTGAATGATTATTTGGTAAGGTTGTTTGATTGGTGAGTGGATGATTATTTGGTAAGGTTGTCCATATTTTCCCTAAAAGGGGTGCCGAGAGAAATGGTTAATTTGGCCAAATCGCGCATGTTGGCCACCTCTTCCTCTAACTCCATAATTTTGT
Organism: Solanum etuberosum; assembly: GCA_029582245.1. Classification (NCBI taxonomy): domain Eukaryota; kingdom Viridiplantae; phylum Streptophyta; class Magnoliopsida; order Solanales; family Solanaceae; genus Solanum; species Solanum etuberosum. The sequence continues at coordinate 22,483 of JAJONR010001742.1, forward strand.
GTTCAAGTCTCAGATACAGATCATTAGAGAGTTGTCCACCCTCGGAAGTTTCAACATTTTCCTTGGTATTATTGTTATCAACCATTTTTCCATTGTCTTTGTAACTTGCTCTTTGAGGGGGAGGAGAAGAGGGGTCCTTTTGATCTTGTATGGGCTAGAATGAAAGACAGATCAACCTTAGGGAATGGGAAAACAATAGAAAAAGGATGTTAGGAGATTAGAACAGTATTTTAATAATAACATATTGTTTGAAGTAAACGCCCTAAATGCAAAGGACCTCGTTGAGCCAGCGGTAGGCCTAAGACGACACATAAGTGATGCACAATGATTAATTCAAGCCCTATTTGTCTATTTGGAGCTTCGAGTTAGGAAATAAAGGAAAACAAACTTTATTTATTGAATAAGATTCAATTTATTATATCATAATTAAGAAAGAGCAAAACTGGAAATAAACTAAAAGGGCAAGGGTTAATATGGGGGAAGCAAAGCCCTAAAAACAACTTCAATGAGGTTGGTCTGTCCAATGTTGAGCACAATCTGCTCTCTCATCTATGGAGTGATATCATAGTTGTAGTTGAAGAGATTGTGAGTCCATCTTCTCTCCCTTTCATCACCAAAACCAGGAAGACCCTATTCGCTAAAATCTCTATGTTCCGCAGCCACCAAGATCCACACATAATATTTGGGTGTACAGAAAGGTCGTTGCTCTCGAACATCAATAGTTACCACTTTTTCCCACCTTCGCAGTATAGTGTCCACTTGTGGGATGTTGGGCCCAAAATTATACTCATAATGGCCCATATGAGATCGCAAGGGTATCATTTGAATTTTCCCAAACTGACGAAGAATTCAGAGAGGCGCGTATGCTTGAACGTCATTCAGACCAATAATCTCGATGAAGTAAAGCTCATTACCTCTTATGATGGCACAACGAGGCCTCGACCAATAATACTTTCATTGAATTTGAACACCTAAAAGCCCTCTCAAATACACGAACCAGTTTTCCGTTGCTACAGGGGCAGGAAAAAATTTCATCCTTTCGGGATAACTAAGAATTTTGTTCCTTACACATTTCAAAATGTCTACCAATTCGTCACTCTTGTAAAAGTGTTCAACAGACCAGAGTTGCAATAAGTAATTGCACCCTTCGAAGTATCCCTTATCCTTGGTGCATGCAGATAATGCCCTTATTATTTCTGCTAGTATCATGGGCACTATAGTCTTCTTGTGTTGGAGCATGCCTCGAGCCATCATGCAAATTACATAACTCAGGCTAGTGTGGATTTCCCCCCTTTCCATAGGGAAAACTAATGAACCTAGCAGTGCAATAGCAAACACATTGAGACGATATCTTTCCCACTTTGCAGCGGAGCAAGCAAACTCCCTATTAAAATTTTCATGGCCCCCTTCGTCTCCAAAACATGAATATAGGAATTCTAAAGAAATCCATCCCTCCTTTAAACAACCTAAATCCGGATTATGGTGCATTCCCATTTGCTTTAGAAAAGACCTCGGGGATGGTTTGTGAATGCACCATAATCCGCATTATGGTGCATTCCCATTCACAAGCCATTTGCTTTAGAAAAATAATATAATATTCAAAGGATAGATGAAAGATTTGATTTAAATATACGCATATATACATAATTCCTTTTGAAAGACATCTTGGATAGGTGGTACTCCTTGGGACGCGTCGGCTTAGTTAGAAAATTTGGAATTAGACCTCGTAATTCCCTTTACTTTCCCACTAACTATAGGTTAGGAGATCGTATTTATATATATATATATATAAAAAAAAAAAAAAATGAAAATGCCATGTCCTATCCAAAGTATGAAAAAGCGGAGTTGAACAATGACTTTTACAAAGAGAAATAGAAACATCTTTAACAATTGAACTTGAGTTAAATACTTGAATAAGAATAAGTAAAAGGAAAATAAGAAACGGAGACATGGAAAAAGAAGTGAAGAAACACATAGCATATAATTTCCCCACCCCAAATGATAGAAGCCCCGAATCCTTATTTATTACAAAATATTACAAGCCAAATAAGAAGCATGCTTGAACAAAGCATGAAAACTTTTATAAATTAAATAGCCTCCAACCACTCCAAAGTCCCTGGCAACTCATTAAGACGGCCCACATCCGATCTAAATTTATGTTAATGCAATACATATATACCCATATGCATATGGACACCACAAACAACGATATACATGGACACATATATGCGCTACTGATCATGAATTTATAGGCATTTTAAATCTTTACCCTAACAAAGTATGGACCTAACTACTTGAAGACTGCAAAAATAATTATCACAAAGTAGATTATATTCGGACAATCTTAGTTCACAGAAATATATGAAATCTAGATCAAACACATAAAGCAATGTAACAGGTTTGTGTCTTACATGCAAGCTGAAGTTGGTACTAACTTGGTGAATTAAACTAACATGAAACAAATATACCTATTTCAGATTCATATATTACTACGAACACGAATTCAAAACCATGTCTTATAAGGCATATTTAGTGATACAACCAACAACACAAAGGAGGCAGATTCGATCCAAACATTAAATAACAGAATTCATTACTCAAAACTCATGAATTACTATTATAAAAGATAAGAAATTCAACAATCCCATTTATAGCAACAAGATTTAGAAGTTTAGGCTTTTTACCCATAAAGTTTAAAGCAACATACCTGTATGCTCTTCCACAAAATGCACAAGGCATTCGAGCTTTCCAACTATGTATAACTAATATAAAAGTAAAACTACAAAAAATTTGTTGTTAGAATACTTACCAGTTAAGAAGAAACAGTCCAGAAAGCCAATGATACCGCAATAATCCAAGCAGCAATATTCAGTATCCAATTCTGACACATCAAGATCACAAGAATAGTGCTCGTGCCGAGGAGAATGTTAAGGCAAAATAACAAGGGTTGTTTAGGCTTAGCAGCCACCAGAGAACAGAGAAAAGTGATCTTTTTCTCGATATCAAGGACTTAATAGTTATATTGTAAAGATGCTGTTTATTTTCTAGAGCGAAAGATAACTTAAGGAAATTCTTTCAGTGATTTTGAGGAGGAAAGCTCGAGGGGTTCCACAATGATCAAGTGATTTTTATAGAAGAGGAAAGCTCGAGAGGCACCTTTCCAGTGACTAGTGATCCGTAAGAGCTCAAATGATGTCTCCCGGAAAGAAGAGACACTGCCAGTGATCAGTTACAGAAGAAAAGAGCTCTTTATATAGCTTATAATCTTTTGTCAATCAAGGAAATAAAGAGCAAAAATAACCACCAAATCAGCTAATCACAATATTCTCCCAAGAAACATGTATTACAGGTTGTTCCGGGATCCGGCAAGGACAGATAATATAAATCCCAACTTACCATAATTATTGAACCACTACCAAAGCAGTCATATAATTAAACCAAGTCGCAAGGATGGAAAGAAAACAATCGTTTAAGATAAATATTATATACTCAGAGGTGTTTCAGTCGATTAAGGGGAATACAAGTATCAATTTAACAGTGGAATAAAGGTTGAATTACCATATATTAGCAAGTACTATGACTGCCTCAGTTAATTAAGGAAATGAATCACAACTTAGGCATAAAATCAATAACTTTCTATCACAAAATTAATCTGCTTCCATAAACCCACAAGCTGTTGTGAATTAAATGAGGTAAGACTACAACATTTTCCATAGTTAGCACATAGAGGAAGTTGTCGTGAATCTGACTCGAGTAAATATATATACCATATAATTGATCTGTAGTATATGAAAGAATATTTTTCTTTTAAAAAACAAAGTTCCAATGCAACAAACAAGCAGACCATAACAGAGCAGTAGGGGTAGAATCCACAAAGTTCAAAATTAGATGTCTAAAGTATGAGCACAAACAATCAGTAATCGAAATAGATCAATCAAATAAGTAGACTAAAACAAAGTTGATAATCCAGAAAAATCACACAAAACTGCTAACCTTGTGGATTAGTAGCTCGGCCACAAGCTGAATAAACTCAAAGATGATAAATGCTTCCGTTCCAAACCCAGAAAATAGACGGAATTCTAGGATTCCTCCTGGAGACAAATACTTTTAGTTGATCCACACTATCCTAATGCCTGAGATGTAACTCATTACCACTGTTGGGATCCATCGATGCTTGATTCAGGAACTTACTTCGCTGGATACCATCGGAGATTTACAGACCTTTGGGAATTTGGATTTTGAAAGGCAAAGGAGGAAGAGTTCGGCTGGAGTTAGGTGACGCGGTGGCGTTCGCTGGTGTGGAGAAGGAGGAGTGGCGGAGGCTGCTCTCGGGTGGGAAGAGGACGGTGTAGCGGTGTGGTGGCGAGGCTGAGAGAGGAGAGAAAAGAGGTTGAACTGCGGTGGTCGTGAGAAAAACGGAATGACTAAATGGAATGACAACCTACAGACTAAGTTGGCAATAAACAGCCTATTTTTAATTTATTAGCAAAAAAAAAAGATTTTGTTTTATTTATTTGACATTTAATAGTTATTTTTCTTTTTGTTAAAAAATGTATTTTTGTTTTCCTTATTTTTCTCTAATCTAAACAGTTTGATTGCTGCTTTTTTTTTTTCTTGAAAAGGAAAAATTTATTGTTTTATTGTATTCCTTTTTTATCTCTCATTTTTATTTGTCAACCATTTTAAAATAGAATTCTTCTCTTTTTTGTCTCCTTTTTTTTCTTTCTAGAATTCTTTTAATACGTATATTTGTTTCTCTCCCAAATTTTCTATTATTCCCCTTAATTCACTTTGTTTATGAAAATTAGATATAACAATATGTTTATTCATGGATACTTCCAATAATCATTTTTTATATATAATCTTGTTCTTATCCAATTAATTGTTGAATTTCATGATTTGTGGAATTGAAGTTTTTTCAATTTTGTTTTTGCGAAAATCAGGTTATTAATCCTTTTTTTTTATTTTCATTCTAAAATCTTCTTCATATGTATATTTGTTGTTCTTCTAAATTTTCTCTTATTCTCCCTAATTTACTTTGTTTATACAAATCAGATGTATGTTTATCCATTTGTCCTCCCAAAATCTTCTTTTAATATATAATTATGTAGTGTTTTTTACTTACTTAATTTTGAAATTTCGTGATTTGTGAAATTAAAAATTTTTGAACTTTTTTTTGGCAAAATTCATGTTATAGTATTTGAAATTTTTGTTTTCAATTTCATGGATAAGAAATGTTCTCATAAGATCCTCGTAAAAAATCAGAATGTTGATTTTGATGAATTCAAACCAATGTATACCAATGAATGTCAATCTCAATTTAAATAAATGTATACAAATTTATTAGGTCAATACAGACCAATGAATACATAGATGAATACGAACCAATGTATACATAGTGCAGTTACCGTATACATAAACAAAATCACATGCATAATTTATGAATAAAATTTAATTTATACATGTATCGTATTAATTTCATTCTTGTATTCATTATAGTTATACCTATAATTGTTGGTAATATTCTTATGTATACATTATAAAGTTTATGTATACATGCTATCTATAAAATTTACACGCCGATTTTTATGAATGATTTTTTGTGTATACATATAGCATTTTTTTATGTATACATTATGCAATTGCAACTTTAATTATTGAATAATTTTTGCATATGTGTTATTAGAGTTTCTAATAAAAATTATTGCCTCTTATATTATTTGATTAATTATTGTCATTTGATGATTAATACATTGTCACGGTCCGAGTCTACACCCTAGACGTGGCTGGCACTCGAGAACTATTGTTGGTCCCCAAGCGAACCCTCATCCTGGTTGACTACAAGCGGAAGACTAACTCAAGCATACATAAGCTTAAAACTGAATTAAATTCATTGAACTCAAATACTGAACTTTAAAAAAGTCTGAACAATACTCAAAAGAAAGTAAATACAGAAAAACTTCTCAACTCTGTCTATGTATGAAGCCTCTACTACTACTGAAGGATATCGGGACAAAACCCATGAAATCTCCAACCTATTAACTGTAAGGTAAAGGTGAAATCCTCTGAAATATAAGAAGGCTCACCAAAGCTGACTGGAATATCACATCATCTCAACGAAACGCCTGTTGATGATCCTGAATACCTGTATCTGCATCATGAAACAATGCAGGTCAAATGGCGTCAGTACATGGAATGTATGCGCATGTAAGGGGAAATCTGCAACTTAAGTATAATATCGAACTGATAATAAGGAAGACATACTTACCTCGTCTCAACTCAATATGATTCAAGAATACTCAACTCAACTCAACTCAATATGAAAGCAACTATAAAAGATGCTATATACATGAAACTTTTAAAACAGTATATGATAACTCAAATGTATATGAAAATACAATAATAACGTTTTACTCTTATTTGGGAGATTCTTTAACCGACAACCATCACTATGAGCTATGTGATGATACAACGTCTCGCCCACGCTGCCAGAACTATCATATATCTTGCCGGAGTATTGGACATCCTCAACTAAGTGGATCCACTAAGCTATGCTTAAAAAGCAATAAGGAATCATCTAAAAAGTATGACCCTTTACCCATGTTGGCATACATGGTTTATGAGGATTTTGAGTTGTCTGAACTTGTTCCCATATCGGTGTTCAATACTACTCCCAATAATATAACTCATGCTCATATGTTTAAAAATATTTTCTCATCCTCAAACTTTGATATTATTACTCAAAAGGTTCTCTTAAAAGATATAGTGCTCAAAACTCCTCGTGAACTCATTTGGAAATCGAAGTTTCCTCCCATTTTAAATGTAAAAACATTTACTCTTGGGAATACTTAGTCCCCTTATATTCATTTAAAAAAAAAAAACTCGACTCTCCTCATCCTCATACTCATTTACTCAAGTCTTTAAAAAAATTATAAATAATTGTAAAAGACTTCTCAAAATAGGGTTCATGCCGAATTATGGACGTGAATGACTCAATTCAAGGGTTTCAATAACCACATATAGAACTCAATACTCGGAACTCGGTAACTCCAGAACTCAAGGACTCAATGATACCACTCATCTCAAGAATGCTCGACTCATAGGGTTCATGCGGAATTATGGGCATGACCGACTCAACTCAAGGCCCTCCATGTATAACATATGGTAATCCCATAATTATGAAATATAGTTTCAAAAAGGGTTAGGAACACCATACTCAAGAACTTAGAACTCAAAGATACTCCTCCTCTAAAGAACACTTCATTCATAGAGTTCATGCGGAATTATGGACATGAACGACTCGACTCAAGGGTCTAAATGACAATAGAGAACTCATGTGTACAACTCTTCTCATTCTCATACTTACTTCCTCAAAACTTTGCTCAAAGCTATAATTGATTTCAAAGGAATTCATAATTTGACTCAAAAGAACTTCTTGGACTTTCCTCTTAACTCTACATTGAATTTGGAATGTGAATTCAAGAGTTATGATGTGCATATAGTATCTCTCAATGATTAAATAAAAAAAGGATAAATATACCCCCGAACTATCGTTAATGGTATACAAATACCCTCCGTAATACTTTTTGTTCATTAGTGCCCTTATCGTCCAATAACCGGTGCACATTTGCCCCTCCCACTAACGGAAGACTCATTTGGTACACATGGCGCAATCCTATGGCTCAACCCGATTTGACCAATTATTTAACCCAAATTTCAAATACCCCTCCATTACCCGTTTAACCCACCCGATTTACCCACAAATAAACTATCTAAAAACCTAAAGAAAAAGCCCCTTCTCTCAAATCTTTCATTCATCTCTCAAATAAGAAATGAGGAAATGCCAAAAATTGGCTAATGTAGTGCCTCTTATAAGCTCATTCATGTGAAAGTTGATAGAGATTGTTCCAGTGCTTTAGTGTACTCATGGAAAAAAATGGACAAAAGAGGACAATTTGAGCTGAATGGAGAAAAGACTTACAAAGGCAAAACCAAGTTAATGGATTAAGGTTTAAGTGGGTTCATCTGATCACGATAGTTCTATTTATCTGTGTGTCTATGTTTGTTCATCTTGTTTACTCACATTATGCTGGCCTGAAATTGGATGGACTTCATAAAAGTAGGGATTTTATTATCTCTTTAAACTCCCGCAAAAAGACCCTTTTCTTTTGTTTAACGAAGTCCATCACTTTTTTGAATTTATTATCCCAATTGATTTTGCAAATTTCTTCTTCTCCCTTATCGACAAAGATATCTCTGCCATTCAAACTCTTATGAAGCGTTGGAGTGAAGAAAACATGAACTTCGATTGTAGACCAATAAGTACTTGCTTAAGAACAACAAGAATGAAATTCTCTGGAAATTTCTTTTCAGGACGAGTTGAGAGAATAGAACGAAGCGATCCCCCAGACATATACGGCAAACAAACGCATAATAAATTTGAAGCAATGAAAGTTTTCATGCATCGAATTATGTTGGGATTCTGAGGTTGAAAAATGCGATGTTGATGGAGGTTCATGAAATGAACGAAAGATTTGAGAGAAGGGGCTTTTTCTTTAGGTTTTTAGATAGTTTGTTTGTGGGTAAATCGGATGGGTTAAACGGATAATGGGCGGGTATTTGAAATTTGGGTAAAATAATTGGTCAAATCGGGTTGAGCCATAGGATCGCGCCACGTGTACCAAATGAGTCTTCCGTTAGTGGGAGGGGCAAATGTGCACCGGTTATTGGACGGCAAAGGCACTAATGAATGAAAAGTATGACGGAGGGTATTTATATACCATTATCGATAGTTCGGGGGTATATTTATCTTTTTTTCTCATGATTAAATAAGGCTTAGATAGTTAGGAGTAAGAAGAGAGCGAAGATACGATTTGAGGAGGTACTAGCACGACACGGAGATAGCATTTTATTTTTGGTCACGAAAGAAATTTTGAGACAGAGGACTCTGTATCCTCTCCGCGACGCTGAGAGGGGGTGATCGACTGGATGCTGAAAAGCTCCCCCGTGACGCGGACCTGAGCGCAATTATTTGCCCGATCTTTTCTTCCTTTTCCAGACTCGACTCAACTCATACCCAAAGCAGTTTCATTGTCCAAATTCATGAAATTTTACAAACCCAGAACAATTTCAATGAAACCCAAATAAAACTCAATCAAGAAACTCAACTATTTCGCAAATCGCTCACCTCAAGGATTCAAAGACCTACATTATCAATTAAACTCAAGAACTCAATAAAAATCTCAATATAGACAATCTCATGGATGAATTTGAAATTGGAAACTCATGATTGGCGTAAGGGTGAACAAACCCAACATGATGAAAACTTACATACCTGGAAGAACAATCTTCTTGAAGAAACTTGAAGGAAAATCTTGGAAGATGAACCCTAGCCTTAGCGTTTCTTGAATTTCTTGAGCGTAGAATTTTAGGAGTGAATGAGAGAGTTTGATTTATGAAACTGATTTTTCTACATGTTTAGGATAATTTAGATGACTTTCTAGGGGTTTTTAGGACTAAAATACCCTTAAGGAAATAAATAAAACGAGCTGGAAGTCGACATAATTTTCTAGCAGATAGTGAGATCTGTATTGGCTCTGTAACGCGGAGCCATCACGGAGTTGCTGCCAGGTTAGAGCATCGTTAGTAAATCAGTCATAACTCTTTACTCAGAGCTTGAAATTTAGCAAACTTGGTAGCGTTGGAAAGAGGACTCGAAGACCTTTAATTTGATAGGTCATGGGCCATCATGGGCCATCTAACTCTTTATGTGCTAAAAGATATGGTTGTTTGAAGTTGACCCAAGACTTAAGAAAACTGATGGGTGACTTGAACAAATTTCTCTTCAGTTCTTTTTGAAACTCGAGGTGCTACATCTAGTGACCTTAACACCTAAGAAAACTTAAAATTTCTTGGTAAAATCTTATATACAAATGAAGAATGGTTCGATTCTTAGCTCAAATTTTTTTTGGGTGTTACAATATCTCCCCCTTGGGATCATTCGTCCTCGAATGACGACTAGACTGGGAATGGAACGGGGTTACTCTTACTATCTCTTCAATCTTAACCCAAAATCATGAGGTTTGGGTTCTATACCTTTATAGGAAATCTCATCCCAAGAATATTACTCCTTACCACTACATTCAACCAACCTTGGGGTCATATCAAGAACCACCTAATGTTTAACAATACCACATTCACGCTTAGAACTTTAACCACTCCATGGACTCCTACTAACCAACTTTCTAATAGTTTCTCATTCTCTCATCATCTTTACCAATTGAAATTTCACCCATTACTATCACAATAAGAAACAACAATCCTCTTCTCTATCATCACACAACTACAATCACCAACACCACTCTTAAAACTAAAAAGGATCACTGGAGGAGCTTTAGGGCGAAGGATCATAAGCATGATTCATAGAAAGTTCTGATATAAGAATATGTATGACATAACATTATTTTGCTAGCCAGTAAGATCAAATCATGAATTTGCGATACTGAGCATACTAGGAGACATGAATACTTATATGAATATGTTCAGATAATGAGGCTGATATTCATAACTTTATAGAGTAAGATTGAGATCAGCGGGCTAAAGTCTTTGTCCCTCATTCTGAAAACTCAACATAGATATGAATCTCTTTGAAGTGTATGAGCATAGGTCATAGACACAATTTTGATATTAGGAATATCAACAAGATGTTGTAATGACTGAACTTTGAGGAATACGCTAGAGTATGAATGGTTGATGTACCTCCTTAACTCTTTTAAAGACATAACTATCTCATTTCAACACTTAACTTGATTTCTCATCTTATCATCTCCCCCTTAGCAGGGGTGTAGCTAGAGCTACCCCAGAGTGTCGAACTGGACACCCTTCGTCAGAAAAAATACATTGTATATATATGTTAAATTCTATATTTAAAGGATATATATTTAAAATTGGACACCCTTGACAAAAGCTATGTCTTTGGCGTAGTGGTAATAGGTGTCCATTTGAGTTAAAGAGTTTTGGGTTCGAACCTCAAATAGGATAATATTTTTTTATTTTATTTTGACAGCTACAACCATTATTCTTGGACACCCTTAATTAAATTTCTGGCTCCGCCACTGCCCCTTAGATCTAAAGTATGGATCTATTTCATCATCTCCACACTCGTCTACATTCACTTTACTCTAATACTCAGGAAAAGGCTTATCTCATGGTTACTGAACTCTGCATAAGCATGTACTAAGACTCCTTCTAAGACCTCTTTCTAAGATGCTTCTATTAACCTCTTCCCATTGGCTTATAAGGCCGCTTCATCTAACTCTTTTAAGGAAACAAATAATGCTTACATTAGCCTATTTCACATTGACAGCTCAATATACTATCTAGGCACACATGAAAAATCATTAACTTAATTGGAACCTCGTCTGATCACATACAATCTCGGGTATACCTCCTAATGCTCTTGTTACTCTTATGGCTTAGCCACACTTAACTACACTTATCTAAAAGTTAGAATGCCATACTTGTACCACTCACCTTCATTGTAACTAACCTCTTAACTCCTCACCTACTCTATATCAAACTTACCAGATCATATCTCAAACTAACATGTTTCCATCCTTTTGGTCACGACGCTCATCTCAATTTCAAGTTTAATGTTTATTACTAAATTTGGATATCAATATGATTGCTCGCTTACTATACTAACTTACAACTACTAGATACAAATTAAGAAACACTCGTTCACTAAGACCTCATGACAAGTAGTCAATTTTTATCTCTCAGTCTTCATACTTACAATTTACCGTCACACTTTCTTTCACACTTAAGTACTATTTAACCACTCACTACACATCGTTGGCTAACTAGTTTTATATCCCTCTGAATATCATGGGATCTCCCAAAAATCATAAGCCTAGTTTCGGGTTATGACCTCATGAATACTCCTGTTAATTCAACACCTACACTTGGTCGTTACTAACACAATGAAACCTTATCATAAACTCTTTTCTAGTTAACATATACTCTAACTCATCCTAACTCGTAAATATTCCTCTACCTCATATCACGAACTCTAAACAAAATTATTATTCCTTAGTCTACTCATAACGGAAAATTCATCATTTATAATTGACTGGGTGCATGACTATAATAACATAATGTGTCCTATCACTATCTCCCTTTCATAGATTACTATACCTCTGCATGATTTTATCTAACTCTGGGCCCTTTTACTACCACTCCTTCTAACGTCATAACTCATACTATCCTTTCGGGTGAAAATGTTACCCAAGCTGTGCAACACACTTTCTCATAAGGATCTCAGCTGAAACAAGGTTTAGAGATGAGAGTATATCTCGCTTTCAGCTCAAACGCACGATTCATATGAATATGAGTGCATTCTTTCAAATCTCAATAGTTAACTCAATCACAGGCTCCTCTCAAGCCCCTCAACAGTCTCATGACTTCCTCAAGACTTTTGCTAAGAATAACTCATCCATAAGGATCTTGGGCTTTACTTTTCAACCACCTTTAGTATGAGGGGTAGTCGAATGGATATGAGAACGCACGAGTTATAATAAATTCCTTATGACACAGTTCTACTGCACGATTTAGAGTATGAAAGAAGGAAAAGTTTTCTTAAATGTCTATAGTCCCTCCTTTATAGAAGTGGGGACCCCACAGCTATAAATAAGATCCTACTTGACACGACTTCATAAACCCCTTAGGAAACTTGAACTCTGTGCTCTAATACCAAGTTTGTCACGACCCGAGTCTACACCCTGGACGTGGTTGGCACTCGAGAACCATTGTTGGTCCCCAAGTGAACCCTCATCCTGGATGACTACAATCGGAAGACTAACTCAAGCATACATAAGCTTAAAACTGAATTAAATTCATTGAACTCAAATACTGAACTTTAAAAAAGTATGAACAATACTCAAAAGAAAGTAAATACAGAAAAACTTCTCAACTCTGTCTATCTATGAAGCCTCTACTATTACAGAAGGATATCGGGACAAAACCCACGACATCTCCAACCTACTAACTGTAAGGTAAAGGTGAAGTACTCCGGAATATAAGAAGGCTCACAAAAGCTGACTGGAATATCACATGATCTCAACAAAACGCCTGTTGATGATCCTGAATATCTGTATCTGCATCATGAAACGATGCAGGCCAAATGACGTCAGTACATGAAATGTACGAGCATGTAAAGGGAACTCTGCAACATAAGCATAAGCTCGAACTGATAATAAGGAAGACATACTCACCTCGTCTCAACTCAATATGATTCAAGAATACTCAACTCGACTCAAGAATACTCAACTCGACTCAAGAATACTCAACTCAACTCAAGAACACTCAACTCAACTCAAGAATACTCAACTCAACTCAAGAATAATCAACTCAATATGAAAGCAACTATAAAAGATGCTATATACATGAAACTTTTAAAACAGTAGATGATAACTCAAATGTATATGAAAATACCAAATAACTCTTTACTCTTATTTGGGAGATTCTCTAACCGACAACCATCACTATGAGCTATGCGATGATACAATGTCTCGCCCACGCTGCCAGAACTGTCCTATACCTTGCCGGAGTATAGGACAGTCTCAACTAAGTGGATCCACTAAGCTATGCTTAAAAACCAATAAGGAATCATCTAAAAAGTATGACCCTTTATCCATGTTGGCACACATGGTTTATTAGGACTTTGAGTTGTCTGAACTCGTCCCCATATCGGTGCTCAATACTACTCTTAATAATATAACTCATGCTCATATGTTTAAAAATATTTCCTCATCCTTAAACTTTCAGATTATTACTCAAAAGGTTCTCTTAAAAGAGATAGTGCTCAAAACTCCTCGTGAACTCATTTGGAAATCGAAGTTTCCTCTCATTTTAAATGTAAAAAAATTTACTCTTGGAAATACTTAGTCCCCTTATATTCATTTTTAAAAAATGAAACTCGACTCTCCTCATCCTCATACTCATTTACTCAAGTCTTTAAACATATTATAAATAATTGTAAAAGACTTCTCAAAATAGGGTTCATCCTGAATTATGGACGTGAACAACTCAATTAAAGAGTTTCAATAGCCATATATAGAATTCAATACTAGGAACTCGGTAACTCCAGAACTCAAGGACTCAATGATACTACTCATCTCAAGAATGCTCGATTCATAGGGTTCATGCAGATTTATGGGCATGACCGACTCAACTCAAGGTCCTCCATGTATAACATATGGTAATCCCGTTATTATGAAATGTAGTTTCAAAAAGGATTAGGAACTCCATACTCAAGGACTTAGAACTCGAAGATACTCCTCCTCTCAAGAACACTTCATTCATAGAGTTCATGCGGAATTATGGACATGAACGACTCGAATAAAGGGTATAAATGATAATATAAAACTCATGTGTACAACCCTTCTCATTCTCATACTTACTTCCTCAAAACTTTGCTCAAAGCTATAATTGATTTCAAAGGAATTCACAATTTGACTCAAAAGAACTTCTTGGACTTTCCTCTTAACTCTACCTTGAATTTGGAATGTGAATTAAAGAGTTGTGATGTGCATATAGTATCTCTCAATGATTAAATAAGGCTTAGATAGTTAGGAGTAAGAAGAGAGTGAAGATACGATTTAAGGAGATACTAGTGCGACGCAGAGATATCATTTTATTTTTGGTCGCGAAATAAATTTTGAGACAAAGGACTCTGTATCCTCTCCGCAACGCGGATAGGTGGTGATCAACTGGATGCTGAAAATCTTAAGAGCCTCCGCGACACTGAACTAGGCACAATTATTTTCCCGATCTTTTCTTCCTTTCCCAGACTTGACTCAACTCATACCCAAAGCAATTTTATTGTCCAAATTCATGAAATTTCACAAATCCAGAACACTTTCAATGAAACCCAAACAAAACTTAATCAAGAAACTCAACTATTTTGCAAAATGCAAGAATTCAAAGACCTCCATTATCAGTTAAATTCAAGAACTCAATAAAAATCTCAATATTGACAATCTCATGGATGAGGGTGAACAAACCCAACACTATGAAAACTTACATACCTGGAAGAACAATCTTCTTGAAGAAACTTGAAGAAAAATCTTGGAAGATGAACCCTAGTCTTAGCGTTTCTTGAATTTCTTGAGCGTAGAATTTTAGGAGTGAATGAGAGGGTTTGATTGATGAAAACTGATTTTTCTACACGTTTAGGGTAATTTAGATGACTTCCTAAGGGTTTTTAGGACTAAAATACCTTTAAGAAAATAAATAAAACGAGTTGGAAGTCGGGATAATTTTCTAGTAGACAGTGAGGTCCGTATTGGCTCAGTAACGCGGAGCCATCGCGGAGCTGCTGCTAGGTTAGAGCATTGTTAGTAACTCAGTCATAACTTTTTACTCAGAGCTCGGAATTTAGCAAACTTAGTGACGTTGGAAAGAGGACTCGAAGGCCTTTAATTTGATAGGTCATGGGTCACTTAACTCTTTATGTGCTAAAAGATATGGTCGTTTGAAATTGACTCAAAACTTAAGAAAACTGATGGGTGACTTGAACAAATTTCTCTTCAGTTCTTTTTGAAACTTGAGGTGCTACATCTAGTGACCTTAACAACTAAGAAAATTTATAATTTCTCGGTAAAATCATATTCACAAACAAAGAATGGTTCGAATGTTAGTTCAAAAAATTTCAGGGTGTTACATACACGTTAATTGAGCATTAATAATATATCTTCTTACCTTAAAAGTAGTCACAGTCTTTTAATAAGTTAATTAAAGAATTTAAAAAAATCACCTCTTTTTTAATGGGTTAATTAATAAATATTTTTTTCTTTTACTTTCTCAATAATAAAGCCTTTGATCTTTGCCTTCGTTCGCTCAATCTTGTTCAGTTCCATCCAAGCTCGATTTTGTCTGAAGTAGGCAAACAGTTTCTTTAATAAACTAATTAGTGTCGGTCGGTAACCAAATATTTCATAAAATTACAATTAAATATATATTTATGTTGTTGTAAACTGCGTTAATATATTTTTTAAATAGAGTGATAATAAAGTTGAGTTTCTAACTTCCTTAATTATATGAGTTAAAAATAAGGAAGAAAAAATAATCTCACATCTCCTTAATTAATGCCGGTTGGTTGCACATGGTTAAAAAAAACTATAAAAAGTCTATTATATTTCTTTTAGGCTAGTATGTGCTTTTTTTTTGGACTATTAATTGCTAATTAATATTAGGCTATATGTTGCCAATTGTATATAGTAGTTGTATGTCTGTGTCAATTCCTTTGGATTGAAATTGGGGATTTGGCCTTCAAGATTGGGCCAGATTTGGTTCAAATTGGCCTCAATTGACAACAAATTGAGCGAAAGTGGTTAGATTTTAAATAGATTGAAAATAATATTGAATGAAATCGCTGACAAGAACTATATATATTAATAAAAACTAGATAAATAATATCACTATACATTATATTAAAATAATTTTTCATATAAAAGAAATACATATCTCATAAGATTATACCTATATATTATACCAAATAAATTCATAAGAATTTGACAGTATGAAAATCATTATTTCAAAAATGGGGATCGATGAGATAAATAATAACAATAACAACAATTTCATAAATTGAATACTAAAGTATATAATTAATTAGATAAAAATTAAATTTAAATATGGAAAAAGAGATGGGTTTTAAAATACATGTCTAATCAAATAGCAATCTATAAATGAGTTATAGGTCGATAAAAATTGGTTTCAACAGCATCGAGGGAATTGGTGGTGAAATGAGTGAGTGTAAGGAAATGTGAAGGCAAAAAAGGTGGCATATGCAAACTTGGTGGAGAGTAGGGTCGAGGAGGAAAAGCGAGCAAATTGGGAAAGGTAAAAAATGACGAAGGAGGCAAAGTGAGCAGTTACAATGGCAATGCTTGTATGTTGAATTAGAGGATGCATGTGGGGATAAGAAGTTGTACATGGTGAGAGAGACCAAAGAAGTGCATCAAGAACGGAGACGACAAAGTATAATTGGCGGAGGAGACACTCATTAATCAGAGATAGCAGTACTCTTACTTTCATAAACTCTTGAACGAAGAAGGGAACATAAACAATGTGACGAGTGATTTTAAGTACTCAAAGAGGCATCATGATTTTGGATATTATAGGTGTATAAGGGTACTGAAGGAGGTTAAGGGTTCTATTCGTAGGATGCGTAGGGGAAGAGAAACAGGACCAATCGAGATCCCCGTATAACTTTGGAAAAGCTAAGGTAGAGCAGGTATGGAATGACTAACTAGGTTGTTTAAGGTCGTTTTCAAGAACAAGAGTGATATTAGAACTGCAACAACTATAAAGTATCAAGATGCTAATTAAATCACAATATGAAAAATTGGGAGGGGTGGAGGAGATGAGGTTCTTAAAGCTTTTCTATTTATGTTGTAACTATTTAAACATGACATACCATGCAAAAATCACTATATTAATTAGCTATGGTATGTAATTGACTTGTACAACAGGGAGTTAAAAACAGATGGAGATTAATCCTAAATCAACTATATATTAAACAGAATTTAATCCTTCAATAATCTTCCATATCTATGGAAGAAGGTCTATGGCTTTGCCTTCCAGCTCTGGAAATTCATCCTTCATTTCCCTGGATTCCCTTTTGTAGATATATCTATTGGATGCCCACAGAAAAACTCCCAAATTTAAGGCAGACATGACCAAGAGGAAAGCATAATAGTAATCCAAGTGTGAGTCATTCATATTGTCTCTAATCCAGCTCTTCCCTCCATTACTCCCTGTAATTTTATCAACCATGGTCACCAAAAAGCTATTCAAGAAATTTCCAAGCCCAATTCCACTAGTGAAAAACGTCGTTCCGAGGCTTTGCATATCTTCTGGTGACTGATCATAGAAAAATTCCAACAACCCTATGGCATTAAACACATCAGCAACACCCAATAGCACATACTGAGGCAACAAACAAAATATTGTCATAGGGACTATTTCTTTAGGCCCGTTGATGTGATGCATTTTAATGACGTGCATCCTTCTCACTTCCATCGCGTAAGCAAACGTGATGGCTAGAATTTGAATGAAGAACCCTGTTCCTAGCCTCTGGAGTAATGTGATTCCTCTTGGATTTCCTGTTTTCTTGCGCATAAAAGGCACGAAATATCGATCATACATTGGCACAGATAATAGCATAGTTAGAGTCACAAAGCTTCCTAATGATGCTGCTGGAATCTGAAATGTTGAACCTAAGTGTCTGTCCAAAGTGGTGCCTTGTTTGACAAACAGAGTGTTTATTTGTGCCCAAATGGTGCTAGGGATTAAGGTTACTAGCCATATCATGGCCATTCCTGTGATCAATTTCGCTCCTTCGACTTGAGTCACTGTACATGGTAGCCTTGACCCTGTATCATTGTCTTGTTTCATTGCCGCTTTGTCCAAGAACCTGAATAAAACAGAGTAATTTTGTCTTATTTAGAAAGTTGATAGTGGCTTTTAGATGAGATAGTCACACATCATGTTATCAGAACAGACAGAGGTTTCGAGATCATCTTTTATAAATGCTCAATTATATATGGTCCTTATTTATTTGACTCTTTGCGATGATTTGGGACTATGGTTTAATTTGTCATTAAGTATATGCTACTAATATATCAGTCAATCTACGTTACATTAAGACGGCTAATTATGGGGATTTTGTGCCTTGCCTGTGGTAAAGGCAACTCACAGGATAGGCTGATGGTGATGTAGATCGATCAGTTGGCCAGATTCCAAGTCTAATTTGATTATAACTATAGTAACAGCTAAATTTAGGGTTGGTTGTGTTTTAGGTCCCTCATTTATCCTTGTTGATGCAAGCGATCAGAGTATTCATATACTCCATCTATTTTAATTTGTTTGTCTCATTTTGACTTGACACAAAATTCTAACAAATGAAAAAACACGTAAAAACAAATACTCAAATGCTATCGATCATACTAACACGTAAAAACATAGTAGTAATTTTTTAAAGGCGATCTCTTTAAATAAAAACTTACCTAAATACTGGAGTGTGATGGACTTGTCGTTTCCCCGTAGTGAAATAATATAGCATATCATGTTCATGAAGTTGTGAAGGATCATTTGGTAGTTCAATTTTCCTGTTGGCAAATGCAACAATAGGAACACGAAGTAAATCCTTAGCAGGATGTTGAGACTTTCTAACTTTGTGCCTGTAAGTTGGTGTTCCAATGCAGAAAATGATTAGTGAAAATATTAATCCAACAGTTGGAATTCCATAACCTAATCCCCAACTCATGTTTTCTTGTATGTAAACAAGTCCAATTGTAGCAAGTAAAGCACCACCAAAGGTACTAAACATCCACCAATTGAAGAAGGAAACTTTAAGTTTTTTTTCATGTGGATTAAAATCGTCGAATTGGTCAGCACCAAATGTGGATATATTAGGCTTAGTTCCACCAGCACCAATGGCTATTATGTACAAGGATGCATAGAAGAAAGCAATTTGAGATGTTGAAGCTTTGTTGCATACTCCATTTTCACAACTTGGCTTCAAGAATTTAATTGATACGGCCATTGTCAAAAGGACCATTCCCTGGTGGAAAATTATAGTTCCATCAGTCCATTTTCTTATAATTAATGAGAAATTAAGTTAGTAATTAAATATGGATACTAGCTACTCTCTCCGTTTTATATCAGTTAATTATTTTTCATTTTACACGGTACTCAAGAAATTATAATTAAGATGATTATTTTTACTAATTTACCCTTTATATCCATATTGGTGTACATCGGGATAGTTTTTGAAAAATAATATGCTTAATAGCATAGGACATGAATATATATCATTGGAACAGATACAAAATAATTAATGAACTTTTGAAAAAAGAACTTAATTGTTGGGTGTAAAATGGAAAAATTTTAATCAACTTTATTTTGATAAAGTATAAGTAATTTAGGATATATATTTTTCGTAAGATGATCAATTAATATGAGACAAAGTGAGCTCAGAGTAGTACTAACCAAATGACAAAAAATAAAATCGAAAATTAATTTAAGTCACTATCGCACTAAAAGGGACAAAACTTGTCTGGTGATGAAATCAACACTCTGAAATTGAAGTAGAAAACTATCTCATTTTCACTCCAGCAGAGCTCCTTCTCCTCTAAAATTGAAGTAGCCACTTATCTATCACTACGTCTACCACCCATCGTATGTTCGAGAAAGTGATCTTTTATGACTACTTACAAATTGAATAAAAGAAGTTAATATTTTCAGATCTTTTATGCATACGTGAACATGAAAATCTATTTTTAAAAAGACTTAAAATTTAAAACAAATTTGTAAAAGAATTATAAAATCACATCTCCTATATGATTCACATACTAGTTGTACTTGAATTATGTGAGTATTAAAAATGAAAGGATTGTCATTCAATTAACAATAATGTGTGGAATATAGTATCTAGATTGTCTACTTCAAAGATGCTTTGTTTTTAGATACTATAATTATATTTCTTATTTCACTTTATGAGCAGATTTAAATAAACAAACTATGCGTATGTTATGATTAATATAGAGGGGATCTAAGTAGCTTAGTTGGTTGGTTACCTGAATGCTCATCTTGTCAGTGAGACTTCAATTTCCCATTATAAAACCCTCCCAATTTTCCCTTCCTCTACCCCAATTTTTTTCAAATAAATAAAATAAAATAAAAAATAGTTAATATAGAGTTTATTAGCAGATACCAAATACTGCATTAGTTATATGAAATTTATATTAGAAACCAAAGCTTATACTATTATTTACGTACGTAGAGTTATACATCAATAATTAGACCGTAGTGTTCTCCTTTTACAAATTAAATATTGTAGTATTCACGTCCCAATTTATGTTAGATGCTTTCCTTTTTAGTCAATCTCAAAAGAATAACATATTTCTATAAATAATAACAATTGAAAAATTCCCTCCAAGATGATTTATAGTCACATAAACATTTGTGACTTGTTTGAAACCACAAATTTCAAAAAAATTTCCTTTTATTAAACTTTGAATCACGTTAAACAACATTACATAAATTGAAACAAAAACATGTTAGTCCAAAGTCCCTTAAAAAAGAGAGAAAATGTTGTTAAGAGCAAGGAGAATTAGTGGATCCGTCTCATTGTTATGTCAGCTGGCTGTATTATTGCAGCAAAAAACTCATTATCAATCAATTAAAATTTAAGTGAGCATTTAATAAAGTACACTCAACTCTCATATATTTAATTATTCTAAAATAGTTAGTGGTGCACGGCTAGGGCAAAACACCAAGTATATATGTGGTTTAACTTAGACACAGGTCATTTTCTAGCCAGGGAAAATGGAATTGTTTACAGGCCCTACTGGAAAAATAAAATCCTCCCAACAATTAATTACCATGGATGGTTGGGTAATTATAGTGCATTGTAGGCCAAGTTAGTGGTGCATTTTATATTTATATGTTGGACTAAATCATGTGAAAGGTCCCTTTTGTAGGTTCCTAGCTAAAGAATGACAAATAAAAAAGCGTATCTATCACTCACGTGACTGAAAGGAGATACTCATAGCCCCCTATGGTAGCGGGCGGAGGTTTTCGAGAACCCACACCATTATGGTAGATCATATGATTATATTAAGTTTATAAATATTTTTTGATGAAAATTCATAATCCGCCTTTGCTAACTCCTAGTCGCAGAGCATTTATTCTTTGTGGAATTTAAGTAAAGTTAATAAAGAAATAGAAAATCCAATATATACTATTATTCTATTTGTCCCATTTTATATGGTACCTTTTCTTTTTTAATCCGTTCTAGAAAGATTGTTCAAGTTTTAAAAGTTTTTTTTTCTGGATGTGTCAAATCAAAGGGTGCCACATAAAATAAAACGGAGGTCGGAGGGGAGTATGTGTTTGCTTACCATGACGTAAATAAGTGAAGAGAATGTGAAAGTCCAGAAGCGGCCCAAGTAAGTATCAGCAATATAAGCTCCGAGAAGTGGTGTAATCCAAACAGATCCAGACCAATTATTCACATTTCTAACTGATGAAACTGTGTCTTCATGTAGTTGGCTTGTTAAATACACCACTAGGTTTGAAGCTATTCCATAGAAAGCCATTCTCTCAAATGCTTCATAACCTGCACTTCATCATTTATACAATTAAAATCAACTACATGGATTGGACCATTTCTCGATTTGTGTGTGTCATCCTTGCTAAAGGACCATGCTAATCTATCTTCTCTATATCGTTTCAATTTTATCAGATGTCCCCAAAGGGACAAATCTAGCTAATAATCATATAGAAGGAGTTTTAATTACCTACAAGGAATGAACAAGCTTTCCATTTGCCAGTTTTGTTGGCAAAGACAGGGTGACCACGAAGATCAACGGTGCCATCTTGTGTGTAATCATTGTTAGCTTCCATTACATAAATATAATATTGTTGCTCTGATGGAATTAATATATTAAGGAATTGTTGAAGAAATGAAGTTGAGGAGGTGGCTATATGTAGGCAATATATTGGTGCTACAGTACAGCTAGGTGTCATGGACCATATATACTTGTCCCTATCATTATATTATATTATATTATATTATATTATATTATCCCTCTAATGTAAAATTCTTTTAGTTACGTTACCTATTTCTTTGAATGGTCCATCAGAATATTCTACTAAAGTTATTTTTATATTTTTAGGATAAATTAGAAAATCATGAGAATATTCTACCAAAGTCACTTTTGTTCTTTTTAAGATAACAATGAATTATCCTACCAAAATCACTTTTGTTCACTATAAATTAACAATATACTTATTTATATAATTTACAATCAAATATTTAAAATAAATTTTTTTTAAAAAAGAAATAAAATGTACATAGGAAATTGAAGATATCAAACGCTTAGAGACAATTTTGGGGGATCATTTAATTCTGCCTAAATATTAGTAGAATTTCAGTAAGTAAAAATCCAAACTTTTGTCATTCACCTTAACTGGGTTAAAATTTCACCACAAAGTTTCTTTTCAATTATTTAGGGATCCTGAGAATAATTTTTAACTATAAAATATATATAAGGACAAAATTAATCAAGAGAAAGGGAAGAACATGGCATCACATTATAGGATAACTCTGGTCTTTATTTTACTTTTGACGAGGTACAAAATTTTGTTATATAATTAATATCATTTTTTATCAATTCTTTTATAGAATGAGCCTAAAGATTACTTATTTAAAATGTTGCAAGTAAAGATGGATTCACGTTTTAGTTGTGAAGTAGCAACCACGTTAGGTATGCTCTTTCATAATTCGCGAGTATTCTACCATACCTGATTTAGGTATGTTTTTGGTTAGCTCAACGAAATTTTAACTCGCCTTCAAATTAAAATCTACTATCAGAGGTGTTAAATGAACGAGTTAAAATATTGACTAGCTAGTACATTCGTTACTTCGTCAAACAAGGCATGGATTGAACCTATATGGCTAAATAATGAGTACTCATAATTTAATCAATGAAAATTAACCTATAAACTGTGATCATTATTGAAACATCATCGGCACCACTTACAAGTTACATATACTTTCATACGTAGCTAGGAACAGGACAATTAAGATTAAATGATCGGAAAGATGTGTAAAAGGGTGTTTGGATTGACTTATTTTAAATATTTACAAGTTAAGATATGACTTTTAGCTTATAAAGTATTTTTAAAAAGTCAATCTAAATACCCTTTAAGTTCGATTCATATTTCTTTTTCCTTAATCTTTGATATCCAAATATATATATATATATATATATAAAAGAAAACTGATCACTCAGACTTAAATTTTCTGAATCCAAATGATGTTAAAAGAATATCCCCACCATTCACTCAGATTCCATAGATTCAATCATGAATTGTTGACCAAGAAGAATCAAAATATACATAGGAAGCCCAACAATATTTTATCATATAGCAGTTGGCCACACAAATTAAATATAGCAACTTATCTCCATTCTAAGTGGTATACCTCTTTCAAATCCCACTACAACAGCGTAAACCACACTTGAATATTATATCGTATATACGACAAATCAATAGATCTCCTTTCTCTTTTTGCTATCCTTAATCTTCTTATTCTACAAGTGTGAATTAAATAAAGATTTTAAGCAATATAAGATAATACACAAATGTCCTTATAATCTGAATTAGTTATGTGGGATTGTGAATAGCGAACCAAACGTCGTATGAGTTTTATACATGAATAACTTATTTTCTAATTATATAACTATCCAATGTTGTAATTTATAAAGCTTATACAAAATTTAATATATGAATAAGTTGTTTCTTTTTAGCTACCAAACGACCCTTAATTTAATATGTTATAACAAGTTATTTTTCATTTTGAGATTATCATATCAATCAAATTTACTATAAAGAGCCAATTTTATCTGATAATATAAAAATTTAGATAAAATTGTATAAAACCCTAATGTAACTTAACAAAGTGGAAAATCTGTAATATATAGTACTTTAGATAGAAAAACTGTTAAATAAAAAATTCGTATTTTGTGAATGAGTGGTAGGTGAACAAAAATTAAAGTTAAATTGCATGACATATGAAACGATAAGTTTTCTTAATAAATAAATATCAAGCTTATGTTGGGTTATCTGAAGAGATAGATTATATAACTACTAACCACTGGTTTTAATTTCTGTCTTTGTCGAGGTTTTGTGCAACGACTTGTACAAAATGGATCTTTTAATGCTAGTATTCAAATTTTAATCTCATTAAAAAAATTACAAGAATAGTTTCATCATTGGTGGTTAGAACTTGGAACATAACGACATATTTAAACACGATGGATAGCAAAAAATTTCATTTTATTAATAGATAAAACTTGTTTTGTCACAAATTTTAAAATTCGTCAAGATCGCAAAGCTTAATGATGGATCTATAATGCGGCAATTAATCCTTATTATGAATCTTCATAACATGGCCCCAAATCCTTGATGATCATCATAATTGTTAGTTGTAAAATTTTTGGTGACATGTTTTACTAAAATTGATTCAAATCAATTCTAAATGACTCCAAATTTGATATTCACAGTTGTAATATCAAATTCAACGATTCCCAAATATTGTTAAATACAACTCAAGCCTTCGAAAATTAATAGGTTCACAACTTAATGTGTTTGGAAGAAAGGATGATGTTTTCCACGGAAAATATTTTTCTAGAAAACATTTTCTTAATTGGATAATAAGTTGGTTTTTAACTTATTTTCTCATGTTTGATTGGTGAGTGTAAAACTATTTTTTGGAAAATATTTTCTACTGTTTGGTTGGTGAATTGAAAAATAAATTCCAGAAAATATCTTCTATTTTTTGCTTGAGAATAGAAAATAATGTTTAGGAAAATAGTTTATGACCTGGAAACCAACCCCGATACTCAATTCAAGACTCGCCCCCGAATTGGAACACAACCCCGACAACCAATACTAAATCCAACCCCAACACCCGATCCGAGACTTAACCTCGACTCTTGATCCGGGACCCGACATTCAAACTGGGACTCTACCCCTTACCTTGACCTCGATATTCGAACAAGAATACGACCTAGACAATTGATTTGGAATTCGACCCCAACACTCGACCCAGGACCTAACCTCAACTTTCGACCCAAAATCCAATCTCGACCCTGACATCTGAACCTAGACACGATAACAACAATCAGTCTGGGATCCAACCTCGACACCCGACCCAGGATCTGACCCTGAATCTTGACCTAGGACCCGACATTCAAACTAGATTTGATCCTAACCCCGATACCGACACTTAACTCAGATAAATGATTCGGGACCCGATCCATACACCCGAATCGGGACCAGAAAACTGAATTGGGGCCCGACTTTCTAAAAAGGACCCGACCGTGACACCCGACGTGGGACCCATATTCTGAACCTAAACATAACTTGGACACTCGACTCGTGACATCAGCTCTCGACACAGGATCCAACTTCAAAATTGAGATCCAACCCTAACTCCTGACTCAAAATCTGACCCCGACTCTTGACTCGAGACTCGAATCAAGATTCGATCCAAACCAACTTTTGTACTAAGATTCGAAATCGACATTCAAATCGGGACCCAACCTCTGAATCAAAATTTTACCCGACACCCCATCCTAACCATCGACCTGGTACCCAAAACCCAACACCTGATCTGGGACCTGACCTCGACTCTCGTCCCAAAATTCAACTCGGATCCCCACCCTAACACCTGACTCGGGATCCAACTCGGATACCTAATTTGGAATCCAACCTCGAATCCTGACCGGGGCCCGACACCCAAATCGAAATCTGACCTCGACCCGACCCGTGACCCGAGATTTGGATCCCAAATAAAAAATGAGGAGTCGAAGTCCGAATTTGCATCGGTAATAAGTACCTTAGACTTGAGTTAGGCTGGAAAGTTGAGATGCGAGGTTGAGAAAGATTTTTTGAAAAATATTTTCCTAACTTTTTAGAGGTAAGTTATTTTTCTTAAATATTTGAGAAAAATAAATTGATTTAGAAAACATTTTTCAAAATATTTAAGCTAACTAAACATGAGAAAATTGAAAATGTTTTCCTTCGTCCACTTTCTTCAAATAAGTTTTTATTCAAACTCAAAAGAGACCCAACAATGGCCGGTGTCTTCGATTCTTTTCAATCATACAAATTTAAATTATTAGGAGAAAACAATACATATAAGCTCAATTGAATATTAACCGCTCAATTCTAGCCATATAAAACAATGGGCCTTCAATATTCTACACCAAAAATTTCATTTTATTTTTATTTTTCAATTCTAGTAATTGTGTGCTCATAATTTATTGCAAGGAGAAAAAAGAGGAGGAAGAAAAGAAGGGAAAATTCTTAGCAACGAATAATCCTTTGTTTTGTATAATTTCAAAATTCACTGACTCAATTAATTTAGATCTTAGGCCTCGATCACCTAAGACCTATCTAAGATGAACGCCTACATATAATGTTGTAATTTCTTCATTATTCTCAAATTCAAACTCCAGACGTATGATTAAGAGTGAACAAATCTTATCTATTCCACCGCAGGAATGACCCTGTCGTCAAGTTGCAAGGCAAGATTAAATCATATCGTCTGAATGACTAGTTATGCCCACAATCCCTCCAACAGGGGAATAAGCACTAATATTAGTGGTTGTTAATGAATATATGTATGTGGATCACAAATTCACAATCAAGTCATGAGTTCAGAAGTCAAATTCAGATAGTCTCCTAGCCAATAGGCAATACCTAGCAACAAGACACACTACTCTCAAGGCCCTTCCTTATTGCACACATTTGTAATACAACTTTTCTTTTGACAAACCTTCTATATAGATTTCACTTGGTAATTAATCTTAGAAATGTCAATTGCAATAATCTAACACAACCCCTGAATTGGTGCTTGATTAGTGATTTACACATAAATAAAATTACAAGGATTACGTGTTTATCACTAGACAACTATATATTTAGCAACAATAATAACATATTTAGTAAAATCCCACTAGAGGCAGTTATTTAGCATTTTACGGCTCAAGAGTGTTGAGTTAGATCGGAGGTTTTTGGTTAAAATAGATTGGATTTAATGTTTTCTATTTGTAACTTAAATAATCATATGCCTTGTCATTAAAAAGTGATGACATATACTGAGTGATTCTTTGAATGAAGTAGCAAATGATAAAACGACTTTTGTGATAAAGAAAATATAACTTTATTTACTTATTTTGAATAGTTCATAATCATATAACTAATAAACTTACTTTTTTTATTTTCCATTCGATGTTCGATGTCATATTAGAGCCTGACTAAATTCTATGAATTATTGATGGAAAACGACAGAGAAATAACCGCTCATGAGTCTTATGAAGTTTTTATTGTGTATATATATATATATATATATATTGTGAGGAGATAAAAAGTAAGCTAGTACATTCAAAATGGAGACTACTATTTTCTCCACTACTAATTGGTTTCTTTACTGACATGGAAAACCATTATTGGTCCCAAGTCCTAATAATATTAATGCACTTTATCTTCCTGTGAAGCTGGAAACAACAACACATAAAAGTTGCACAACATTATTGGTAGTAATGAGTAAATTCTTCTATGTGAATATATATAAATGATACTGATAAGTCTAACTGTTTTCAGATGTTTTGATGATCATCACAAATGCAGGGACTCGGTCCTCTGCAGAGTGTTTTTGTCCAAGGCAATGTGCTATACAACTGGAAAACTGTCTTGTCAGAGGTTGGTGAGGTCGTCAGCGTACTGAACCAATCAGAATGGACGAGGTTGTTTGTCCATCGGTCAATAACTCTTTATGGTTGATATATTCAACATGACAAACAACATATCATTCATTCATTCAAGAGAGAAAATTCAAGCTTCAAAACAGCAAGGGACCTCATCGACTGAAGATTGCTTCCTGAACCTGCTGTTATTGTGATTGCTTGTATTTGTGTTTGTATTGTAGGATTCGTTTCGCTTGTGTTAGAAACGTTTCAAAACTTGTGTGAATCACTGTAAGAACATAGTTAGGGGTAACTTTGTGTCTTAATGTAAAAGTCTATATTAATCGTTGAGGGTTAGTATAGTGGGCAATGCAGGCATTGCTTAGGCTCGTTAAGTAATAAGTTGTATTACTTAGTTTAGAGATTAGGAGGTTAATCTCTTGTGTGGTTGTAAACTGTGTTTTACTTTTGCTTGAGAAGATTAGTAAAAACAGTTTGAAAATCCTATGAGACAGGTCGTGGTTTTACTCCCTTGAGCAAGGAGGTTTCCACATAAAGCTGTGTGTGTTATCTTTACTTCAGTATTTACTTTTGTGTATTATAACTATATAATGAACCTGGTCCTATTGTAGTTAGTGTGCATACATTCCAACAGATACATTATAAGCCAAAGAGGGAAACCACATATTTAAGCCCCACTACATACATAGAATAGATATAGATAGAGCTTGAGCACCTTCTATTTTTATGATATAAAATTCTTTCTTTCATTTTCATTAAGGATTGGATTCAGCATGCTCTTACAATAATTGTTCCAATCAAAACGACTATCCCAACACCAACAGTTTATCCACTATATGTACGTGTATATATATTCAATATTATTACGATTTAGATGTAATATTTATTAAAATTTTAATAAAGTTTTACACATTTATACTCCGTATTAAAAATTATGGGTTCAGATGAACCTATAGTCAATCTAACTCACTCTCAAAAGTAATAAGCTTATGAAATGAGAATTTGTCCAAGACAAGTAAGAAGACGACAACTCATGCCTTCAACTATTGTTGGACACTTAATTCATGTCTCATTTTGTACATTTAGAAATGAATATCGAAACGTGAAACATATTATATGGGACCTAAGATTTGGTAATTCGAGAGCTTGAATGGATTAATTTGGCTCCACGGCATGTTGAAATGAACCTTAAACCCCAACTTATTTTAAAAAATTAGCTTATTATTAGGTCATAATTGTTCAAAACAACATGACATATGGAAAGATACAACAACCAATATCTTCATGTTATATTGTTTATACTTTAAATTTCTAGTATTGAACGACCACAAAAGTTAGGTGTCCTAAACTGATTGTATTTATATATAACATTATTGGGCAAATATCATCTTATGAACTAATTTTTAAGATTATATAATTAGATCCAAAATTCATTTTTTTTCTTCTTACCGCTTGTATCAAGTGCGAGCTGAACTAGTTAGACACTTCCCCAGCAGAAAGTTATATAAGGATCTCATTAACTCAAATGGACCACCAATATCTCTTCAACCAACTTGCTAGACGTACAAAAATCATCAATAATGGATGGTGATCTTTTTCGCATCTTTGTTTAATTTCAAACAAATGCCTAGCTAGCTATTCTCCTCTCCTCACTAATTAGACGTGATAAAATTACTCTATGAAAATATAATTCATTCAATTTGTTTAAGTTTGGATTGATTAATAATCAGTGCTTTAATAGCTCAATTCATCTTGATCTATCTAAATTCAGTTTATTTGAAATTTATGTTTTTTAGGATATGTAAACTAAACTAAACTAACCCATGAGAAACTTTGTTAAAGTATATTTAATTAGTGATTTTATTGTTTGATATGTTATATATTAACTATTACTCCATCTGTCCCAATTTATGTGACTTATTTTCCTTTTTAGTCGGTCCCAAAAATAATGACACATTTCTATATTAAGTAACAATTTAACTATAAAATATCTATTTTATCCTTAATGAAATGATTTACAGCCACACAAATTTCTATCATTCATTTTGGACCATAAGTTTTAAAAGTCTTTCTTTCTTTTTTAAACTCCGTGCCGAGTCAAACTACCTCACATAAAATGGAGAGAGTATAAAGAAGAAGAAAAACTTTTATTAAATAGTTTTTTTTTTGTTTGGTATAAAGAAATTACGTAGCGGTTTGATCATGTTTTGGAATTTGAACCAAATTGTGTTGGTCATGCATGAATACAAGTTGGAATTGTTTTTCAATTTTTGTGCGTAACATCAAGTAAAACAGGTGAAAATTGTTTTTGGGTATTTTTTAAATTTATGAAAATTTTATGATCAAACATATTTTTCGAAGTTCAATTCCAAGAAAAAATGTAAAAAAAATTCATTGTCAATCGCCACCGATAAATTGATATTAGTTGAACGAATTAAACTAGGACCTATTGTTTAATTAGTTTATCTCAACTAATTAGTCCATTTCAGACAAATAACTTTGGCAAGATTGACAATGATCTATTTTCTCGGAGAACTTCAGGAGTGGCACAACAAAATATAAAGAGTTCACAACCAATAGCCATTTAACCATTTTTGCCAACTAAAGGCAGGGGCGGAGCTAAGTGGGAGTTTGTGGGTTCGGACGAACCCAATAACTTTTCTGTAGATCCTGTATTTGTATTAGGATATTAAATAAATAAATAATATATATATTAACTTGTGAACCCCATAAAAAGGTATCCTAAAATTTAGAACCCTCAAACTCCTAATCTTGGCTCCGCCTCTGAATCTAAAAGTTGCCAA
Organism: Solanum etuberosum; assembly: GCA_029582245.1. Lineage (NCBI taxonomy): Eukaryota > Viridiplantae > Streptophyta > Magnoliopsida > Solanales > Solanaceae > Solanum > Solanum etuberosum. Next base: position 53,633 of record JAJONR010001742.1, read on the forward strand.
TGATAAATAAAATTCAAAAAATCAAGGGGAAAAAAAGATTATTGCCATTGTGTACTGGTTGAATTCGTTGAACACACATAAAATTGAGACTATGAGACTTTTTTTGGCAGCAGCTACAACCTTTGACATCCTCTGTTCTTTGAGTGAGCACTCCAAACCAACTGAGGCATCCCGAAGGATGAGACTATGATTGCTAACCTAATATAGTTGGACTAATGACACTTGCATTTTTTGGGACGTGCCAAAATATTTGAACTAGTCCATTAAAAGTATTAACTTTGTACAATTTTTGCATTTCTTAGGTATTCAAATTTATTTAACCATTCACATTTAAAACATTGATATGATGTTTTCTTCGAAAGGACTTTTGATTTTTACATTCATTTAAACATCTTTAAAGAAAATGGGACAAAGGTGGTAGTGAGATATATATATATATATATATATATATATAATGGTACCTCCAATTAAAGTTGCTGTCAAAATTGATACTGTTGCATCGCGAAGAGGGCAATAGCAACATTATCGGTACTCTTGCCGACTATCATATCCTAATTCAATTCCTATATTTAATTGTCGGATGTAAGTTATATACACTAAACTATATAATCTTTGATATTTGGTTTGGAGGTGAGTTATGATGGTATGAAATTTTGTATCACGTTTAATAGCTAATTAAGAGGTAAATTATTCATGTGTAAAATTAATATTGTGTTTGATTGATGTTTAGAAACCAATATAACTAATAAATGCATAAAATTTACATAGATTCTCTCATACCTAATCCCTGTTGGGTTTTAAAAGGTGTGAATGGAAATGAAGAGTTGCGACTTTTATGAAGAGTTGTGACTTTTATGAAAAGTTGTGACTTTTATGAAAGGTTGTGACCTTTCCGAAAGATTGTGACTTTTTCAAAGGGTTGTGACCTTTCCGGTAAGGCACAATAAGTACCTTTTCACACTACCCTTTGTTTTCTATAAATTGAGGAATTTCCTCTCATTTAAAAAAAAATAATCAATTTTCTGGTCTTCTTCTACTACTACTATTAAATCTAGTATTCTAAGTGTACTTTACTGCCGTTGAGTGGTTCGCTGACACCGTGGTTTTAGGTACCGATACACCGGTGAGTAAAATCGTTCTATCCTGGGAGGATATATTCCATTAACCTCGGGTACTTGAGGGGAATAATTTCCTTAAGGGGACATTGTGCATTCAGTGGACTCAATTTTCTTATTTAAGAAAAATACTTTGTATATTGTTTCTAATCTGTTTTTGATTCTAATTTCTCTACTGGTTTTAATTTTCTAGTTTTGAAAATGCTCTTTAAACTTTGTTGTTTCTTATCAAGTTCTTCAAAGTTTTTGTTCAAAGTATCTTAGGAATACAGGATGAACAACAATCTTAAGGAAATTATTATACTGTTGGTATTTCTTGTATTCTACTGATCAAGGAAAACAGATCATGAAAGTAGAAGATTAATGCACTACTTCTCCAAAATTTGGTGCCTTGTTTAGCAAGGTCGAAGTGAGAATGCGCTAGAAAAATTGGTGGTATTCCGGTTAAAGAATACACCAGGTAACCTTTTTATTTTTTATCTAAGGAGGAAAATGGTTTCTAAAAGTTAACTCTATTGACATTTATCATGTGTGTCTTTGGAAAAAGATTTGCAAACCATATGTTTTTGAATGAATTTTCCTTGGCAAATATTGTTGCCTTTAAAATTTTTTAGTTTGCAGAATGATATATGCATATTTTAGTTTGATAAAATAGTATGTCAAAATGTTATAGTTGGGAGGCTATTTGAAAAGAAAAACATATCTATGTGATAATCTAAGAATATGTTTTATTCTGTTTGAAAACTAAAAAAAAAAAAACTTTTGTAGTTTTGTACTCCGTGTGAAATTTGATTGTGTCTGATTTTTGTAGAATAATTTTTTTTGTAGTTTTCTACTCTTGATAAATTAGACTATGCATTTGGTTTGAAAAATATGAAAACTTCACCTAATAAGTTAGTGTTGTACTTTTGGTTTTCTATAAACTTCACTGTTGAATAGAAACAAATTGTACAAAAAATTATGTCTTTATCGTTCGTATTCTAAATACTAAATGGTATGTCTGTTTGTGATAGAGGAAAAAGACCAGTGACTTAGAGTTTGTGATTTTGTGCCTCTATGGAATGAACTTTGACATTGTGTAAAGATTGTCAAAGGAAATTGAAGCACTATAATTCTTTTGTAGAATAATATTTCAAAAGAGGTTTCATATTACCAATGACATTTTGATAGTATGGGAAAAAATATGTGGAAAAAATATTTTTAACTATTTGAAAAATATTTTTGAGATCATATTTAAAATGTGGGGGTTCTTTGCTTATGACAGAGATAAAATTAGACTTAGTGTCTAATTTAAATTTGGAGCACAAGATATGAAATTCGATGATACTTTCATATTATGTTAGACCCACAAAATTTTTGGAGTATATTTGATATTGTGGTTGTTGAGTTTCTCTTTTACTAGTATATGGTATGACTCATGAAAATATATGTCTATTAAATACAAATATTTATATAGACATGAATATTGGTGAATAGTCATTTGTCATGTTTTGTAAAAGAAGCATTTGGATTATATTACCTTTATTGGACCCGATGAAACTTTGTTCATGGGTAGTTCTATAACAATCAAATTGAAAGTTATGGAAATGTCCTTATGAAAAAGACGTTTGATAAGGTGCTGACTCTAAACAATGTTTGTATCACACAAAATTGTAAGAAGTAGTAACAAAATATTTGTGAGAAAAAGCTACCTCACAGAGAGCTTTTCAAACTCAATATTTGTATTTGTTCTTACTTGCTTGAGTCAAACTGTTTGTGACATGAACACTTAGGACATGTCAATTACAAAACCTTGCAAGAAAAACTGATCAACTTAGAAGTATTGTCTAACTTTGAGTGCAATAAATAAAAATGCCAAGTTTGTGTTGAATCTAAATATGCTAAGCATTCTTACAAATCTGTTGAAAGGAATTCTAATCAGTTAGAGTTGATTTACACTGACATTTGTGATATGAAGTCAACACCATCTCGTGGTGGGAAAAAGTATCTCATAACTTTTATTGACAATTGCATTTGATACGGTTATGTCTATTTGCTGAATGGTAAGATGAAGCAACAGAAACGTCTAGGCAATATAAAATTGAAGTTGAAATCAGTTGGGAAAAAGATAAGAAGTGATAGGGATGGAGAATATAAATCTCCTTTTGCAGAGATATGTTTGGAAAGTGGATTTATCCATCAAACTACCGCCCTATTAACCTTAATCTAATGAAATTGCGGAGGGAAAAAAACCCGAACTTTGAAAGTGATGGATGCATTACTTATAAGTTCAGGTTTACCACAAAATTTATGTGGAGAAACTATCCTTACTGCAAAAGGGAACAACAAAATAAGATTATCTTTTCAGGATTGTTGGTTTTAAAAGGTATGAATGGAAAATCAAGAGTTGCGACTTTTATGAGGAGTTGCGACTTTTATGAGGAGTTGCGACTTTTATGAAAAGTTGCGACTTTTATGAAAAATTGCGACTTTTATGAAAGGTTGTGACCTTTCCGAAAGATTGTGATTTTTTCAAAGGGTTGTGACCTTTTCGGTAAGTCACAATAAGAACCTTTTCACACTACCCTTTGTTTTCTATAAATTGAGGAATTTCCTCTCATTTTTTTTTTGTACTTCTTCTACTACTACTATTAAATCTAGTATTCTAAGTGTACTTTACTACCGTTGAGTGGTTCACTGACACCGTGATTTTAGGTACCGATACACCAGTGAGTAAGATCGTTCTATCCTGGAAGGATATATTTCATTAACCTCGGGTACTTGGGGAATAATTTCCTTAAGGGGACACTGTGCATTCAGTGGGCTCGATTTTCTTCTTTAAGAGAAATACTTTGTATATTGTTTCTAATCTGTTTTTTATTCTAATTTCTCTATTGGTTTTAATTTTCTAGTTTTGAAAATGCTCTTTAAACTTTGTTGTTTCTTATCAAGTTCTTCAAAAATTTTATTCCAAGTATCTTAGGAAGTGAACAACAATCCCTACATTACTAATACATATATAATTCATATCATCTATTAAACAACCCCTAATAATATTATAACATAGTCCATGAAGTATAACGTATTTTAACAGCTAATACATGTATAATAACTCTTACCGGCTATCAAATGATTCCTAATAATACTATAACATAGAGTATAGGTTTACGTAGTTCATTTAATTTTTCTATTTGATTTGACAAAAAATTTAAGAAAGTAAAAAAAAAATTAATTTTTTTTTTTACCTTAAACTAATGATATATAGAATTTTACCAAAATCACCTTTTAATAATAATGTGATCTTAAACATTTCACGTGGAAAAATTAAAATTTATAATTAGTTGCCAAATATAAAAAAAGAAGCATTTTTTTTCTATGGTCTAAAGCTTATTTGACCAAGCTTTTGGGAGGTCAAAAATGCTTATTTTAGCAAAGAAAGGTATTTGACCAAGTTTTGGCAGAAAATAAGTGTTTTTCGGATCAGGGAATTATTTTTTTCAAAAGCTAAAAAAATCGTTTTTCCCAAGCGTACATCTGAGAAAAATACACTTAGAAACGTACAATTTGAAAAAGCTTGGTCTAACACTAATCGATGCTCAATGCTTTTAAAATTTATTGGTCAAATAAAAATTACTTTCATCAAAAATATTTTTAAAAAACATTTTTTAAAGGAGCAACTTTCAAAAATGACTTAGTTTGGGTTTAATTAGAGATCTATAACTATAGTTTGTTTTACTACGAATCATAGCTACATGTTAGAAGGAGGAGAGAGACGAACAAGATTGAGAGAGGGAGGAAAGACACGCGTGAGATTTGGGAGAGAGGGGCAAGAGATCGAGAGGATAAATACATGATGTATTCATTTTATCAGGTTTTATCATGAAAGCAATTAATTTGTTTCAACTAATACAATTGTATCAAGTGTATTATCGAATACAATTTGTATCAATGAATACAATTGTATTATCAATGATATCAAATGTATCAATCCCTTATGTATTCACTTTATATCAAGTGTATCAACAAATATGTTTATCTAATAAGCACAAGATGGGATAAACAGAGAGGCACGACATAGAAGGAGAGGCGCCAGAAAGGGAGAGAGGCGAGGGAGAGTTTGAGAGAGGAAAAAAATGCTATAAAATCCTAAATATAGCTACATAATATAATATTTTAAAATTATAGTTGTGTATAGTAAATACATAGCACATGTTTATTTAATTATTATGTAAAATTATTTTAAAATCCCGACTAAACGAACTATAAAAAGAACAAGTAAGAATAACAAATTAAAATAAAGAAAATATCAAACTTTATTGGTGTCTTGATAGTGAGGTGATTGTATAATTTTATTTTTACACCGTTTAGATATAGATACGATCTAATAGCTAAGTAGCATTGTTTGGTGGAGTTGAAGAAAATGATAAATATAGGTTTTTTCTTGAGTGAGAGCCATAGCTTTCTGTCTCCCCATACATACCTTTTTAGGTAAGACATCATAAAGTCACTTTTGACATTTAACATATTCTTCTCTCCTCACTCCCCATTGCAGTTTCGTATACATATTGCAACTTGACTTCTCTGTTGGGTAATTAGAACGAGTTAATTTTATGATTAGTCCTTACATTATTATAGTACCCAATAAGCTAAGGTAGTGAAATTTTGTAATTAGAACATAACCTCAACTATTTTTTTTATATATTTTGCAGGATTGTCAAATAGGCGGATTAAACTAAATTTATATTAAAATTAATTCAGTTAAAATAAACTGAGCTAATAAATGAATTAATTGAGCATGTCATATTTTCATGAGATCATTTTACCATCCCTCATGATATTTAGCATAAAATGTAAGTTGAAAATTCATCCATCCCGATGGTAAAAATCATCGGAACTTGGTGTTAGCTAATATGAGTCCACCACGGATTAAGAGACCTGGTCCCTTGACTATACTAATAACTGGAAGAACAGTAATTACTTAAAGTAAAGGAACACATGAATTTACATAGAAACCTAGCTCCTTTCTCAAGGGAATTATAAGACCACAACCTACTGCACAAGATTTCTTAACAACTTCACTAACTTCAAGCAACTTGTGAATACAGATTTCAGTAATCACAAAGGATTAAACTCTTAACCCTACACCTTGTAATAACTCTATTAAAAAACTCAAAGCAATAACCCTATTGTCCACTATATCAACTACCTCTAGTTAACATAGACTTCAACCAAATACAACACAACTAACTCTTGCCATGAACTCGACTTTGCAAAGATTACAACTGAAATGATATATGTTCCTTTATAGCATAGGAATAGATCTTACAATGTATGAACACAAGAGACTAGACTCAAATAACAACTTAAGACTTTAGTAGATCACTCGATCAGGTCCTTTGCTGCATGAGTGTAGTTGTCTTTGAGAGAGAATGACTTTTGCTTTTGATATTTTTGATTGTAAACTCTAGATTGCTTCTTGTCAATATCTCCCATGTATATGATAAACAAAAATAACATAGTAACACGCCATTGGACGAGAGCTCTGCCCCTCTGTTATCGTATCACTACATAAAAAATGATATTTAGCGGCAATTAATTAACAGCAATAGCTCAAATATTGCCGCTAAATATGTATTTTTAGCGGCAATTAACACTCTTTGTATATGTCCCTAAAGCCTTTAGCGACATTGGATCTAATGAAACTTAACTAATGTCAGTAAAGACTTTTAACACTCTTTATTAACGTGTCTGTCTATTGCCGCTAAAAGTTATTTTTGTTGTTGTGGGTCCACCAACACTTGGTTTTACATAAAAATAAAATGATCAAATAAATACCGTCACGGCATAAAAGTATCATATCCCATACCTACAACGTAACCATTCTAGGTCCCCTCTATAGACTATAGTTGCAGGTTTTAGCACATCATGCAACTATAGTTAGGAACATTAAATTAGAAATTTCCAGCGTTATAGAGTGTATTTAGGCTTCAGCAATTCTATTTAATGTGGATATGATATTTTGATGACGTGGTAATTGCTTATTGGATTGATTTCACACACGGTGATTTTACTTTACCTAGTTGTATCATTTAAAAAAGTCATAATTGTTTTTTTGCTCGAAATTGAAGTTACTGAATTTTACCTTTTGCATCAACAAAGTTATCAAACAACCTTTTGTTTTATTACAATCGTAGAACTATGCATTAGTTGTCTAGAAAATAGAACTCATCGAAAAGATATTTCCAGCATTGGAATGTTACTAAATTTGACATCTTTTTGAAAGAGTGGTAGCCTGGGCATATGCATATAGGAACAGGAAACGAACTTGTTGACATTAGTTCAACGATTCATAGTTAGGATACACTCGTGATACTTTATCAAAGTATGTGGTGTAGTGGATGAGATTGTTTCTTCTTTAATCAGAAGTATTGAGTTTGAGTCCTACCGTCATGACGAACGACATTAGTAAGATTGTTTTATATTGTTGTTTGATAACATGTTCTTAATGTGGTGGTTTTGAGTGAAATACTATAGAGAATGTATCGAACCCAAAGGTCAAAACTTAAACCCGAGACCCTTAATTAAGGAAGGAGTAGCCTCTTTTATACTCCTAACTTACAACCACCTAGGCAAAATTAAAGTTTGTGTAGGTTGAAAGAGGAAAAAAGAAGAGTGCCACACAATGATTGTGAGTCTTGACGAAATAAACATAAAATCCGGGCCTAAGATTTTGTGGTCACAAAAGAAGATTGCAACTTGAAACTGACAAAGATGTTTCAGTTGAATTGGAAAAGATCACATCAAGATGCAAGCTGATTGGATATTTATTTGATATTCGGTACAATAATCAAATCTTTCTATAATAACATTGTTTGTTTCGATATTTTTTTATTGATATAGTAAAATGTTGCTACAGTAAACATATAATATAACATAACATGAAAGATTCATTCCTCATAAAAATAATTATTATATTATGAAATACTATAATAGAGAATGACTGTTATAGAAAGTTCTAATTATAATATTGAATCGATATTTATATGAATTTGGTACAATTTCAAGGGCAAATTCAGACTCCAGGACCCATTAGACTCTAGGCCCTAGGAAGCTACTAAATGGGCATGCATGCCATGTGTTTGAATATAAAGTTGTTTTACTTAAATTATGATTAATTAATATATGTTTTTACTTCATTAAATTAATTAAACAATGGTAAGTTGTAACGGGTGTTGAGAATGTAATTAACTAATAAAATTGTGTTCTCTCTAACAGTTTAAGCTTTTAGATAAGATGATAGCACACTTCAACATGATATTAGAATAGACAGAGGTCCTTAGATTGAATCTCATCATCACCCATATCAAAAAGAATTTTCACATACTTGCACATAAAAAAGATTAAGCCCCACACAATGAAGAGAGTTTGTTGAGAATATATAATTAACTAATAAAAGTATGTTTATATTCATAAGGTGGCAACATTATAATTTCACTTCTGCAAATATTATAAGCACATATACCACTAATAGGTGAAGGCAAGTTCATAGAAAAAAATCATCAGAGAAAAAGCAAAATGGAGATAACACCTTACCTAGAATAATGGATGTTGAAGTACCATGCTAGCACTTTATTGACAAGAACAACACAGATATGGACATGATCACCACTTACCCCTGTTTCATGAACAACGCCCGTGCTTTTAATTGCTCACGAGACATTAAAAGCTCGAGCGATATGTTGGATTAATATATCTGTTCTCGTGGAAAATTCGAGATGCCTCAAACCCTTGATCAACTATGTTTATAGCTTGAAGAACAAGTGAAGGATGATAAAATGTGAAACAAAGGAATACTAGCTAGTTAATTACCTCTAGTGATATTAGACAATACGATACTCTAACAAAAATCTCCGAACCAAAGATTGTTGGTGTGATATTTTAATATTAATAAAAATATATTAATGTCACATTATGTATCATGTTATGTCCATTGATGGACATTACATTTGTGCCTCTTTACTCTCATCAGTTGTGGAAGAATGTGGTCATTAGTTGTAGTAACTTTTGTAACCACCAACTCTTCATTTCACTCAATATTCTACCTCTGTATTCTCTTTATTCTTGTAACCTATGTAACCTATAGACCATTCATTTATCCAATTTACTGCCCATTATCTTTCTATTCATTGCAAGGAAGAATTCCTCACCTATATATAGTGTGGTCTTACTTTGGGTTGAGTAGAGTAAGAAATATACAAGAGAGGAGTAGAAGAAAAGATGAGAATTATTATATTGTTTATATTGAGTAAGTGTAGTGAAAGAGAGAGTTGAGGCAGAAAATATCCTAATCTTCAACTATATTCACTATATAAAAGAGAATATCTATATGTTGAAGGAAGGTGTTTTTATGTGGAGCTTTGGACTTTTCAACTAATCTGGAGTTGCTTCAGTTGTACAACGTTGTTGGGCTGTTGTATCCTGGAGGGGACAAGTCAAGAGATATACTGCTGGATCGGTGTAGATTATGCCGCAGTGGGCTTGAATCTCCCTAAAGAGAGCAAGATATCCGCGCCTCAGCCTAAAGATTTATCTATTCATTTTTGTTATTTTATTTTCAACTGTAATATTTTGTATTTGTGGTATATTTACACCATCAAAGATGATAAACAAATAGGATCAATGCTGCCTTAGCGTATTACTGATTCCATAGCTAGATCAGCAAAGACGAATATTATTTGTTCAAGTGCTCAAGCCAATGAATTGTCTGGTTATATACGATATAAATGGTTTAAAGGTTAGTAAAAGTAATAATATTAGTAATTATAAATTTGGTTGGTGAAAGTAATCGTTATATACAATAGAAATGGTTTAAAAGTTGGTAAGAGTAATAATATTAACTAGGAGTATAAAATTTGTTTACATATATGAAATAAATGATCGGTACTTGGTAGGTTTAAAAATGGTATTTTTTTTTATAAAATATAAACTTGTGGTTCAATTTTCATATTTTAAAAAATATGAAATCATGATATAAAATTTTCAAATCAAACTCGTTGGAGAATTTAAAATTTCATCTCATAATTTGAAATTATGAAATAAAATCACATGTCTAAATTAAGCGTTGATTTCCTCTGATGATTACAAATCATGAAATTAAATCGCATATCTAAACGCGTACTAAGCAAATGTCTAAAAGGTAAGTAGTTTAAAAGCCAAACTCATCGGTGACCCCTTAAAGTTGACATCAATTTTCATTTAAGCACCTCAACTATGTTTTGTTCATTTTAGACACCTCATGTCAGGTTTTGTTATGTCATTGTGACACTTTTCGCTGACAGGACATAGTAAGTGACCCCGGGCTGCTGTAAGCTAACACAACTGAAGTGAATAACATCTACCGACTCATAACTGAAGTCCTCTAATTGCAAGGAGGACTCACCATATTGCTGAAAGTAGAGGAACTTAGTGGAACGTCTACATGCGAATCTGAATCAGAATGCTGAAATCTACATCATAAAATGATGTAGCATAAAGTAGCGTCAATACGTAGAATGTATTGGTATATAAGGTAACGAATGAGATCAAGAATTATATAATCAACTGAATGAACTATAAATCTGAGCATGAGTAATACACAAACAATAACCAAAGGACTGAGAGTCAAAACTATGACATATGACATGATATTACAAAAACAAAAATGTATATCTGAGATCATATTTTATGAAATCATATCTAAAATGATGCATATCTAAAAATCATGCTATCTTAAAAAATCTTATAATGATAATATCAAGAAAACATAAAATAAATGAAGTAAATATTTTAATTTAGAATCTCAACCTACATACACCATGTGAGCGCATTGCACCAACGGATGACCTAGAGGGAGGGTGCCATATACATTGCTAGAGTACAGAACTTGTGTGTCTAATGTGAATTCACTAATCTGATCCTCCCAAGGCTAATTGGTTAACTGACAAAGCAGAGAAATGTAATCTTATGATGGCACATAGTTTTGGAACTTGGATTATGTAGAACCCCCATTCGCTCAGTGCTAAATATTATTCCTAAAATATACTATCCATATAAATCATAAAAAATATTTGTTAAGCTTATCTAGAAGCTTATTATGAGTCTTGCTCAAAATTTCTTTCTAAAACATATCTTGATGTGACACTATGCTCAAATCTATGAGATGAAACTCAAATCTTTCTTTCTAAAATCATATGCTGAAATCTCTTTCTCAAACATATCTTTTAAATCATGAGAAATTTTTCTAGAACATGCATAACTTGTAGATTCTCAAAATAGCTTTCGTAATAACATAAAGACTCTAAAATCATGCTTTAAAATATAAGCTTCAAGAATCATAGACAATCATGTCAATAAATAATAAGGATGATAATGGAAAACCTTGCTAAACATAAAAAGAAAATACAATAGTTAAAGTTTAGAGAAAAGACATAAAGAAACCATTAAAGTTGTCTCGTATTTTCATAAAGACACCTTAACTTTCGAAGTGTCCTATCACCATACAAAACTATTTAATATCTTTGTAAATGGGCCATTTTGACCCATTCCCTCGTCTGGGTTGTTACCATGCACATGAGGCGCGTCATACAATATTTTCACTGTCATGGACCAGTTTAAAAGTGCCACGTGTCATTTACTTTCTTTTACTATTAATTATTTAATCACTTTATATCATCTTCCCCAAATTTAAACACAAAATAGCTGTTGGTAGCCCTAATTTTTCGATTTCATGGTTTTTTCCATAGCAAGATCAATATTGGTGCTCTCTGTTTGACGAATTCATCATCTTCACTAAGAAAATAAGGTAGGAATTCGTTTTATCTTTTAATTTCCAGTAGAAAGCGTTAATTTGATGTTTTTTATGGTTTAATTTCTTCTTAAATTTGTGATTAGGTTTTGACTGAAAATGTCAAATGCAATGTTGAGTCGTATTTGTAATAATGAGAATGATCCGATGTTGCGAGTGAAATTGCGATGCAAGCATGGTGACTTACTATCAATACAAACTTCATGGTCGGAGCATAATCCAGCTCGAAGATTTTGGTCTTGTCCACGCTATCGTGTATGTTTCCTAATTCTTTTCCGGAGATCTTTTGTTTATGTATTTTTCTGTAATTTGTTTTTTGCATATTTTAGGAGGATGAGTGTAACTTCTTTAGATGGAGGGATCGTGAAGATGTTGATATACGATCCAAGTACGTTATTATGAGATTGGCAAAGAGAATTAAGGAGTTGGAAGAAGCATTGGCATATTATGAAAGTCATGTTGAAAGTACCCAAGTCACGATGAAGGAGAAAAAGAAGAGCAAATGTTGTAACTTGAAGCTAATTGTCTTGATAATTATTGTGTGTTTTCTATTTTTAAGTCTAACCAAGAATGTGAAGGATGGAAGTTGTAGGTGTGTGCAACGAAAATTGCCATAGACATCTTTAGTTACTTTCAAGTTTTTGAAGTTGTAGGTGTGTGTAACTAGAAGCTAATTGTCTTGATCTTGCTAGTTGTAGGTGTGTGTAACTTGAAGGATGGAAGTTGTTGAATGCTCAAGTTTTTGTTGGTCTTTGTTGTCGAAATAGTTATGATTTGAACAAGTTGTTAATGTATTTGGTTCTCTTGTCTATACTATTGTGGTAACCATTTGACAAACTTCATAAAAACTAATCAAAAATAGGACTTCATTGCAACATAATCATTCAAGTTTTGTTTGGTTACACGCAAAATTGAGTTTGATTCTAACCAAAAACAGCACCAAAATATACATAATTAAATTTTGTTTGTCAAAAAGAACAAGACAACATCAAAATGCCATACTTCCATGGCACAAGAGTCTTCTTACTTGAACTTGTTTGGCTTTGGCTATTAGCAGTAGCAGCAGCTGCAGACCTAGTTTGGATAACCTTTTCAGCCCTCATTCTTTCTGGGTTGCTACTGGTAATAGTTTTCTTCCCCTTCCATTTGAATCCACGTACTGGTGTGTAGCCAATATCACCAGTAACAACATCAGCCCTCTTTGTCACTCTTGTACCAGTATTGATGACTCTTCTACTTGGCAATCCAGGCTGCTTAGTCAAATAAATACACATTCAAATCAAAAGACATTTAGGCTTGCATTGACAATTGTAAACTTACATTGAGAGTTGTAAATCCATCTTCAGCTTAGTATATGCCAACACCTACCATTCTTGGCCTTTTAAAATGTCTTGTTTGTCCTCCACTGGTGTCCTCATGTTCTACTGGTCTCTTCCCTCTTTCTAGGCCTCTTCCACTGCAGGTTGCTTCAGAACTAGTTTGACTATGTTGAGCCATTCCTCTTCCTCTACCTAGTCCTTCATTCACATTTCTTTCTTGAGGCATTCCTCTTCCTTTACTTGTTCCTGCTCCTTTACCTCTATTCTACCTCTACCTCTCCCTCTACCATTTACAATCTGTACTTTGAAACCAAAATATTAAAGCACATCTTATTGTCTATAAATGATAGAATAATTAGATATATTACCTCTGTGTTTGTAGGAGTTCCATGTGATTGAGTTGGAACACCTATAGAACTTGAAACTCTTCCTGTGCCGCTTCCTCTACCACTTTCATTATTTGTGGTGGCCTGTGAAGAAGCTCTAGGTGATTGAGTTGAACTACTAGCCCTTGCTCTGCCTCCTGCTACTCTTTCAGTAGCCTGTATATTGATATATCAATACATATACATGTACATATAACTTACATTTGAAAGTAACAAATAAAAGTACCTGTATCTGAGAAAATGGTTCACCTGACTGACTTGGACCAGTACCTTTTGCCTGAGAAGATGGTTCAGTTGATTGACTTGGACCAGCTTGGTTTCTTGTAGGACATCCTCTTTTATTATTTCCTTGTGTACCACATTTGCTACAAGTCATAACAACACCTCTTTTGCTAAGCTTTCCAGTTTTTCTCCTTTCATTTGCTTCCTTTCTTCTAACCTTACTTGGTCTTCCAGGCATCTTCTTGATCTTTGGTGGCTTTACAATTGGATTATTTGATGTCTGCCACATTTTCATGTTATTCATTGGCTGAATAAAATGGGCATATGTGCTGAGGTAGGTTTCCTTGCTATAACAACTAGCCACATAATTGATTGGTTCCAACTCCTTGTAATGAAGGGCAACAACACCATGAGGACAAGGAATGCCCCTGAGCTACCAGGATCTGCAACTACAACTCCTACTAACAATGTCCACAATATGTGTAAATCCATGGTGTTTAATCTCAAAACCTCTTTCTCCATTCCAAGTCAAGTTACATTGCATAGACTTTTTAATATTTTCTTGCAAAATCTTCAAAGACATAGGAGATATATCAGTGATCCAAGTGTTTGAGAACTCTCTCAAACCATCAATTCTTTTCATCATCTTCACCCTTATCTCCTCAAGCATTGTGATGATTGTTTTATACCTTGCAGGCAGTATCCAAGCATTAAAGCTTTCTGCCATATTGTTGTCCACAACATCACATTTGCTAGTCTTGAAAATACTTCTTGCACCATGTATCCAAGTTGTACCATAAAAGATCATCCAAACATTCTTGTCCTAATTTCTTCATTGCCTGTATATTATCCTTCAACTCAGCTTCAAATGTGGATTTAGCAATCCTCCATAATACTCTTCTTCTTTCAACTCCTTTCCAATTTTTACACCAATTTACAAGAACATGTCTTGCACATTTTCTGTGCCCAGTGGCAATACATCTTGAACAACAATTTTTAGTCCCTAACAAACCAACATAACAGAAAAACAACAATTAAAATGCAAAACTCAACAACAATAAAACAGTAAGACAATAAAGGTCTTACCTTTTGCATATCAGTAATGATAGATAGTTGATGCGCTTCTCCAAGGTCAAGATCATTCTTCACTAGTTCAAGAAACCATGTCCAGGTAAACTGATTCTCAACCTCAACAATTGCCCAATTAATAGGCAGCATTTGGTTGTTTCCATCTCTACAAACTACCACTAACAACTGGCCTTTACACACACCTTTGAGAAAACACCCATCAAAACCAATTAACCTCCTAGCACCTCCAAAAAATGCTTTCTTTAAAGCATTGAAGAAAACATAAAATCCTTTACAAAATTTCTGCCCAGTTTCATCTTCTTCTCCAACCTTCACTACACAAGTACTACCTGGATTACTCCTGAAAATTTCATTTTTATAATAAAAAATCTTACCATACTCCACAATGTGATCACCTATGATCTCTTGTAACACTCTAGTCCTAGCTCTTCTCACTGTTGTCCTACCAACATGAATATATAACTCCTTTCTAATAATGTCTTGCAACAACACAATGCTGATGTTTGGCTGTTGTGTTATTCTTTCTTTGTATTTGGTGGCCAAAAACTTTGAGTTGCAAAGATAGTTATGAGTTGATGTCAAACATTTATGGACAGGGTTGTATCTTTTAACAATGAAATCTCCACTAGTTTTATCTTTACTTGCACACAAAAACCAAGGAAAAGTCTCTGTACAACATCTCACTCTAACTCTGCCAGGCTCATTCACATATTTTTCAATTTGAATATGTTCTTGGACTGCATATCTTGTCACTGCCACTCTAAATTCTTCAACACTTCCAAAAACCAGTCCTAATTCCCAAATAATCTTTTCAGAAGTTTCATCAAACACAACTCTATTTGGGGTTTTCTTCCTTCTAACAGGTTTATGCACTACTTGATCAGCCTCTTCACTATCTCCCCAACCTGTTTCATCATCTATTTCAAAGCTAGGAGCTTCATCACTTAGATAGTAAGGTTCATCACCTCCTAGCTTACCAACTAAGCTTTCCCTAATACCAACATTTGTCTCATCATACCCTATAACTGGACCCTTTTCATCAACATTAATCTGATCTGAAGTAGTACCTCTACTTCTCCTTTGTGACCTTTTGAAATGCCTCTTGCTTGCCCTTATATCTATGTACTCTTGATGGACATCACTGTCAACCTCAGTATCTTCATTAGTTTCTCCTCATTCATCTTCCACTTCATCATCAGTTGGATCATTATCTATTATAAGATCAGATGAAGGTACACATGAAGGAGGAGGCACTGTAGAAGGAGAGGGTGGATGCACAGTGGAAGAAGGAGATGGTAGAGGCACAGTAGAAGGAGATGGTGGAGGCATAATAGAAGAAGGAGATTGTGGAGGCACAGTAGTAGGCTGATCTTCAAATGGAGTGCTGGAAGTTTCAGAAGGACCAGTTGTAGGGTTGGAAGGAAAAGTAGAAGTAGGAGGCTGATTATTAGGGTTAGAAGCCTCATTAAAAGATTCCTCACCTACCCTACTATCACTCATATTGGGGACAAACTCCAATTCAAGTGGGGCCTGATTAGCTTCACTAACCCCATGAAAAACATACACCTCAACTGTATCCCCATCATTTATCATATTGAAAAGGTCAAATATAACCTTATCATTATCAACAAGGACCAATAACCCATACCACTTGATGAGAAACTCACAATCTATTGTATATCCTAGTTCCTTTATGTAGTCCCTCAACTCAAAATAAGACATCCTATCAATATCTACATCTAGGAATTCTGTCACATGCCCCCCAATATATTTAGGTGGGGGACCAAATTCTGTTAACCCCCCATGATACCATCTTAAATTTATCAGAGTAAAAGCCATCCTGAAAAAGCATGTAAAAAAGACAAACACAATTCAAACACACATTCCAAGAACAAACTCTAACAAGCTGTACACAACAAACATAATCACTAACAAACGACAATAGCAGAAACACTAACTAATAAGAGTAGAAAAATCACAAACAGTAGCAGTAGCACTAACATTTAGCCCCATCACTAACAGAACAAAGGACTTGTAAACAAGTCGATAATGTACAAATTGAAGTCTACAAATGTGTAAGAGACAAATAATAAGATTCGAACTAAGTGGATAACATCAAACCCTAACCTAAAACACAATCACTAATAGTTGCACTAAGTTGATAACACAGAACCCGAATCACTAACAGTTGCACTAAGTCGATAACACAAAACTCTAACTATAGCAATTACTCAATAACATAACGAAAAACTATAAAATCCTAACAATGACATAGTAGGTCGATTCCAACACTCTTTACACTATAATAATCCCTAAAATCATAATAATAATAAAAAAAAGATCTTTATCATATGATGTAGAGCCCTAACCTGTTAGACCTTCAATTCTTTGTCCCTCCAAGAATCTTCACCAAGAAACATCAACAACGAGATTATCAACACCAAGACGACGAGAAAACTTTTCTATTTCTTCAGATTTTAGGGAAAGTTCAGAAATAAGAAAAGAAAAGAAAAGGAGAAGATGACTTTTCTTCAAAAGAACAGGGTCGGGTCGGGTTGAATTCTATCACAGGAGTGTGCTTCACGCGCGACAACACAGACGAGGGAATGGGTCAAAATGGCCTATTTACAAAGATATTAAATAGTTTTGTAGGGTGATAGGACACTTTGAAAGTTAAAGTGTCTTTATGCAAATACGGAACAACGTTAATGGTGTCTTTATGTCTTTTCTCAAAAGTTTATAATTATGAGTAAATTCAAGAAATCGTGCAATTGGATCATAAAAATTGGTGAAGTTGGAAGTGGGTTTATAAACCCTAAATATGAAATTAAATTCATAAAAACTTAGAGTTTGGACATGAGGATTAAAAGAATTCCTCATTGAAGTCCTACATACCTTATACACTCCATAAATCTTGACGAAGAACACTAATTTGGTGAAGAACGATCAAGAAATCTTTTCTTGAGATTCTTGAATTCGTTTCTTGAAAAAACTATGGTCAAGTGTTAATATTTCTATTAATGATCTGTGAATAGACGAAGTAGTTTGAGTTGGAAAGCTTGGAATTCTCTGAGAATGACTTACCTTGATAAAGAACCTTGAAAGAGAACCCTAACTTGGTGTTTCTTGAAGAATTCTTGAACATTGAAGCTTAAGAGTGAATGAGAGGGTTTAATTATGAAAAAAAATGGTTTCCTACACGTTTGGGGCCATTTAGATAACTCCCAAAAGATTTTTAGGACAAAAATATCCTAAAATAATAAATAATAGGAGCTGGAAGATGAAATTTTATTCAAGTGGGCAGTGAAGTCCGCTTTCTCTCCGTACCGAGGACCTGTTCGCGGACCTACGTATACCCACCAAGTTGAAGAGTCTGGTGAATCAGCTAAAATTTTATACTTCATACTCCAGTTGATGTGGCGTTCCAAAGAAGACTCATAGACCTTTAGTTTGATAGGTAATGGATAAACTAACTCTTTATGACATGAGAAATATGATAGTTTGAAGTTGACCCTTATATGAACTCATGTGAAAACTTAGCCGATAGAAATGATTTGAACTTGACTTGGTGTTTCAGGTACTTTACGATCCTTAACCAATCCGATACTTTTACTACACTCAGTAAAGGACCTTAACATATATGTACAACTTAGAAATCATTACGTTTGGGCCTATACGCATACAGAAGATGGTTCGAATCTTTACTTAGAAGTTGTGGGGAGTCACATTCTCGTCTTCGTCCGTGCAGTTGGCCCACTTTACATATGCAACCTTCTCCGCATCCACTTTGCCTTGAAGTTCTCCATTCCACCATAAATCCCCTGGGCGTCCACCAAAGTTATCATTCAATACCCCTAGCACCTCTATAGATACATTCCTAGTGCAACTATCTGTCTTAACCCACATGCTTTTTGTTTCCCCACTACTCCTCCAAGATCCCATCTCACTCAACTTCTCTCCAATTACACGGGAGAGGGCAACTGTCAAACCCCCCATTTAATTGTCACGACCCAACCCACCGGGCCATGTGGGCACCTACTCTAACACCTAAGTAGGAGGACCCTCGATTCCCATACGTTTTAAAATATGCGGAAGATTAAGAAAACTGGAGATAAAAGGAAATTCATGAGATCTTTATCAAAATAAGAGTTTAAACCATCAAAATTAAATCTGTACAATCATTAACGCCCCCAGAGATCTAGTCTAAACAAGTACAAGAGCTTCTAAGATTACAAGGCATAAAACACAATAACAAATGACACAGCTCCCACCACATGGAATGAAGAATAGAAGCTGTTGGAGATTCTCTTCGTCTTCACCTATGAAACATCACTGACCCTGCAACCAGACAATGCCCAAAAGGCATAGTAAGAGTAGTATCAGTACAAACCAGACGTACTGGTAGGCATCATCGGTCAACCCGATGCCCACCGCATAATATAAAGAAATCAACCAACAGGAAACATGCAATAAGAAAGTACACCCCTAAACTTTTGTCCACCTGCCCTTACCATTCCTGTACACCTTAAACATACTAGTACACTTGACTCTAACCCTCGTCTCTATCACCATACTCGCTCTGTTCTTGATCATAGCTTAACCATTCTATCTCATAAATAAAGTAGACCCCGGATGCGACCACTACCAACCCAGCCAACCACTCATGACATCCCCTTGCTTCCTCTTCATCACAATTCAGCCCTTGACTACATAGTATATTCTATCCAGGCTCGCTAACCGTTTTGAATACGAATTCCCCTACGCAAGGTAGGACCTATATACTTTTGCATCATGAACACTATCCCACTTCTTATTGCTTAAGAACACAGACAACCTCTCTAAAGTAACCTATAGTAACACTTGGACCCTCGGTCCCCACTCGCCAGACCTCATTCCGATTGGGACTGATCATTCATAGTTCATGTAGTAAATGAGATATAGGCAAGTAATTACGACACAGTAAACACACATATACCGAATGCATAGGTCAAATATCATTTTTGGAGCAACATACAATTTCCCAATATCAATGACCGGCATATATGAATATAGTAATCACCAATGGTTCTCTCATGGAACCCACACCAAAACTGTTAGTGTGTTGGAACGTGACACCCGATCCAATACATATGTGTCGGAAAGTGACACCTGATCCAATATATGTGTCAGAACGTGAAACCCGATCCAATGTATGTGTCGAAACGTGACACCCGATCCAGTCAGCACAACCACAGTCATAATCACACCCATAATGAACAGTTCATATAGTCACACAGTCAACTAACAGTTTCATGACATGTAATTGTCCATACTCAGTCGTTTTATTAGGTTCGATTCATATTTCTCTATTCCTATACATGCAAGCATACGATGGAGCCATTAACAAGTAATTATAACACAAACGGGAAATCGAACCATTACCTACCCCTAGTTCACAGGACGAGGCTTCCTCCCACGGTACACATCTTATTTAACAACTAGGAGTACATGTACAACTGTCCCTTTTTTGGTGCCCGAAGACCTAAACATGAATTCTACTGTCAGTTAGCAATATACTACGCAATGAGCACGAATTTATGACTACTCAGGTAAGTAAACATAGCCTACCTGGGCGCCAAGCAGTTGCAAAGGGATTGTAGCTCCAATCCTGGTTTTCCAGACAACGAGACGGTGGATTTCAGCCGGGAATCAGCAAGTTGTCGTCAACCTTGCGCTAGGAATCTATTTCTCCTTTCTTCCCAAGACTAGAGCAGACTTTTGAGGGTTTCTGAGGTGATCCTTGCCTCTTTTTGGCACTTAGGGAAAAAGGAGAAAAATAAGACTGCGCGTCATTAACTTCTTCCCCCGACCATCCCGCTGTGGCGCTCCCCATCCCGCTGGGGCACCGCCGTCGTAGCGGCATCATCCCCACTCTGGCGAGATGGTGGGACCGATTTACTCACGATGTTTTTTTCCCCTCAAAAGTAACGGCGGTTTGGGTCGTTACAATAGATACAAATTTACCCCTCGTTCATCCCTGAACAACAGCGGAGGAGTAGGCACAAATTTATTTGGAGTATTTCAGAACTAACGGATCGGTCCGTTATGGTACAATGAAAGATAGCGGTTCCCAAGGTTCAGGCATGAAAAGATCTTTACCCGAGGAACTGGCTAGGAAAACGAGGCAACACATGGAGAAAAAGAGACGCCAAATTGTCTATCGTGGCCCCACCAGAGCGGAAGGATTTCCGCTGAAGTGGGGCCGCTGTGGCGGGGACCCTCCCACCGTGGAGGGGGATCGGGAACAGTTTAGAAGGGGAAAAGGGGAATGGTTTTCCCATTTCCTCCTATACCCACTTCGAAACGCCAAAAACTCTCTCAATTGCTTTGCTCTGAACGTCAATTTTAAGGTAAAGTTCTTGCTCCGTACTCTAATTACTTCAATACTTACTTAACAAAGCTTGCATGCCGTGAATCGGTTGGGTAGAATGGCCTTGGGGTAGTTTTCAAAAATCTGAACAGAGGTTGCTTGATTTGATAAGAAAGACGTAGTATGGACACGTCCCTTACATTCAGAATGTCTCCACAACGTTCTGAGCATAAGGATTTTACAATAATATGACCGAAACGGTTCCGAAATGGGTGGGGGAAGTTGAATAGTTTCTTGGTGTAAAACTCTAATTCGGGCACCATTTAGGGGTTGAAATGCTAGGGTCCTTTCATATTTAGGTACTAGGGTACTCTAGAAACACTGATCTGGTGAAATTTTGTTAAAACGAGGTTTTGGGGCAAAGGGGCGCCATGATCGCGTTCTGATGTTCGTCCCAGATGAAGGCCGCTCTGGAGGCCTCCATCCCACTATGGCGGCCTTCATCCCGCTGTGGCGGCCTCCCTTCCGCTATGGCGGGGCAACTGTGGTGGGATTCTGCTGGACAGTGGCCCCTTGCCACTTGAAATATAATTGTTTTTCCTTTTCTTAGCCAGATATTGACTGATTCCATGGAGTCCTAACGTGTATGTTTCATGAATTTTTGCAGGCTTGTCTAACTATGGCTGGAACTAATGAGGAAAACTTGCCCTTTGTCCGATTCCTCGATGCTACAAGTCGGGAGAGACACCACGATCACCGGAACACCAGATTCTTGTGTGAGAGGGGTTTCCACCTGCTGGGCTTAGCGGAGAAAGCACCTGCCTTCTATGCCCAACTGATGGAGTTTGGTTGGGGTCCATTGAGAGAGGCTCCCACTGCCGCGCGCTCAGGTTGGGTGAGGGAGTTCTATTCCCTACTCCCTACTGTCCGCTGGGACGATCCTCACCCTACCATCTACATCTGAGGAGTCGACATCCCTCTGAGCACTCAGTTCATCAATGAGGTGCTCGAGGTGCCGGAGGTCTCCAATACAGATTACGAGAACAGACTGAGGGAGATGGAGTTTGGTTGGCTGCGAGACACACTGGTTGAGGCTGCGCGCTGGGACCGGGTTTACTGGGCTACTACGGAGGGCATCACCAGTACTCACTGGTCACCGGATGCCAAGAGGTGGCTGCACCTGGTATCTAAGAGGATCCGCCCGTCGGGCAACCATAACGACGTGACTCTTCCTCAGGCTCTAGTAGTGGCCTGTGCTATGCAGGGGATTGGGCTGAATGTGGTGGCACATATCATATTCGAGTGGAAGATGTTCTACAGAGGGAACAAGAATGCCTTCTTCCTACCTAGACTAGTTACGGCGATGTGCAAGCAGGCGGGGGTGCCACTCTTGGACACTGATGAGGTACTTCCTATGGATCCCCTTTTTATACTCTTTTGATCAGGCAGTCATCCACCCTAGGAAGGAAGAAACGAAAGACGGACGGGGCCGGTAGTAGTCAAGCAGCAGCTGAGGCGGACGACGAAGGAGAGAAAGATGATGAGGCCGACGACACCCTTCCTACCCAGTCTCAGCCCCCACTATCAGGCGCTCGTGTGGAGGAGGACCTGGCGGCTGTCTGGAGAAGAATTGGGAGGCTCCTATGCTAGTGCCTCGACTCCAGTTCCACCCTCCACTGCCCTCGAGGTTGAGATACTCCGCCGCCAACTGCGATGGGAGAAGAAGAAGAATGTAGAGATGGATCGTCTGATGGGACGGATGTGGAAGACCATTAAGGTCATTTTCTCTTGCGTCGCCCCCAGCGGGAGCTTCCCAGGTTTGAGCCGGAGGAATTTCGGGAGTTCTCCTGGTTGAGCAAGGCGTGGACTGGCGAGACAACCCCGGAGGACCTAGAATATGACAGTGATACATCCCATTCCCATGGACCTTGATTTGGGTTTGCGCCGCTTGGGGATGTAACAAACAATATTTATATTTCTCTTTTTGCTTTTCCTTCGTTTTTGGTAAGCACATGGATGCTCGTTTTGCTATTTTCATAGCCGTAATAAAATGCTAGGTGTTTATAACTCACTGTTCTATTGCTGAGTACTGATTGGATTGCGGAAGTTAGCCCATGCACGATTCGGAGTCCGTAGGTGAAATAAGGGAACAAAATAGGGGAAATAGGGCTGAGATTTTGTCCCGCTCGGCGAGAGACTTCCCGCTCTGGATGTCCCGCCCTGGCAGGATGATCCCGCTCCAGCGGCTTTGACGTGGGCAGTTTCCAGGACAACATTTCCTGGACGTTCTCCTTGTTTCTACAGTTTTTCATTGACTCCCAAGGCCATACTTAAGCATTTAGGGCAACCCCCTTAGTTAGGATAGGCGTCGTCCAGCCCGAGGTCAACCTAGCGGTATACACACCCGAACCTTTTCCCACTAATTAACACCACAAGCATGCACATCCTAAGAATATGTCTATTAGTCCCATGGTTTATAATCGGTTTCGACACACGTCAAGGGAACCTTTCATAACAGCAAATTCCACTATTATGCAATAACAACCCTTTTTCTTACATGGTTCCCGAACAATCCCGACTGCCCTAAAACTGGAGTTTCCCTACAGTCACAAATCATTCTTTTTCCCTTACCCTCTTTATCAATGTAAGTATATGCACAACTAACAGTTGCATTCCCTCTCATAAGTATATCATATCACACGTCAAGAATTCACTTATGAATCACATCTTTTTCCTTCTCTCTCGCTTAATATTCAAGTCTATCACCAAAAGCTTATGCTAAGTAGTAAGATTCTCACTCGGAATGACTTTTCAATCTTTACAAAGATCTCTATCGCCTTTCCTCATAAGCAAGTAATCTATTTGAGCTTTCGCCACCGTGCTACGAAAGGTAATCAAGTGATCATCTTCTTTGGAAAGAGCAAATCAGCTATCATAACTTCAAAAGCTCTAGAAAAATCCAAGAGCAAGTTTCAACCACAATTTCTAACCCCAAAGCCATTACAGCCATGCACATCATCAAAATCACTAGGAGTTGTCCCAATGTGGCCATTGAAACTCCGCCAATGTAAACCTTCTCGATGATCAATGTACCTCCCAAAATCAGATCCAATTCCTCCCAAAAATGCATCTTGACCTGTTCGTCTAAAACTAAATACGGACCATAAGCATTAACGACGTTTAAAATTATCCCTCCAACGACTGCTTGATCACCAACAATCGATCAATAACCCTCCGAACATCTACCATTGTCGACCTAAGGTCTCCATCTACTAGAATCACTACACCATTTTTGTTCTCCGGACTTTCTGAGTATCTGTCATGACCCAGACCGTCGTGAGTGGCACCCACACTAACCCTCCGGTGGGAGAACCGTTACTACAACCCAAAACCAAGCACTTCACCAAAAATACTAAACATTTGAAGCTACGAAAGCAGGTTTAAATGCGGAAAACTGAAGTTCTCATAAACTTCAAAAGTCTAACAATCGATACTAAAAATAATGCAGAAATAACGCCTAGAACCTAAAAGTCAATGTACCAAAACTCTAACCAACATGTCTACGAAAGTGGGTACAACCCAAACTAAACAAGAGAATTATCTAAACAACTAGTCTAAGTCAGAAGAAATGGAATAAACAAAAGGAGAAACCAAGGCAGCCCGGAAGAACTGGCTCACCCTTGAATTAGAATCGATCACTAGTCTTCTAAACGAGGTGTTTCATTAGCCGCCTGAAGATGCCCTGTACTCAACAAAGAAAGAGCAAGTGTAGTATCAGTACACAACCACAGTGTACTGAGAGGATCACGCGGCTATTCCAATAAGCATAACATATATCAATAATCACAACAAGGTAAACATGACATGCACAGAATGTAAACACATATACCGATTATCAATCATGAACAACTCATAATTCCACATTCTCTTTAATATGAATATACAACAAGTCATTGGTCCTCTCATAGAACCCATACTCAAACTGTTAGTGTACCGGATCGTGGCACCCGTTCCAAGTTAGTGTGTCGAAACGTGACACCCGCTCCATTCAACATACCATAATCACAATCACAATAAAAATGTATATTCTCATAATCATACAAGTCAAGTGTTGATTCATGGCATACAATCATTAGTTCTCATTTCATTAGGTTTGATCACAATACTTCATTCAAGTACACCAATGCATCACAATGAAGTAATTATCAACATATATCACACAAACAAGAAATCAAACCATCACCTACCTCGAACAAAGCTTGAATCCTCCTAAGAAATTTGATTCTTCCCTTTTCGGGTTCTTTCCGCTTGCTCTAGGTCTACAAACAAACAATTCAATACAGAAATCAATAATTAAGGTCTAATTTCCACGGATCATGACAAACCCAATAACCTAAGACCCAAATTATGATCCTAAGGTGCAGTTAGGGTTTTTCCCGCTATCCAAAATTGTTCAAAACCCTCCCCCAACGATATACAATCAAGATTTTACGTTCTACGGATCGAAAAATGGAATTGGGAGCAAAAACCTTACCTTTAGCACCAAAATTCATAGAAAACTGTCAAGAACTCGTCTTGGGTCGTCTCCTAGTTCTCAAAAATGGAAATTACAGAATAATGGCATTTTTGGGGTTTATTTCCGACTTAAGTCGCGACTGTCCCACCACAGCGAACCTCTTCCCGCTACAGCGGCCCCGCCACAGCGGACCTCATCCCGCTACAGCGCCCCCTCTAGCGGGATTAATCCCGCCGTAGCGGCTTGCATGGAGACAGAACCTCAGAATTTGAGTTCCAAACCCCCATTTCACAACACACCTTCAACCTATGGCACTCAGAAAATACCCGTTCACGCTAAGCTCAGTTTCGGGAGTTCTACTCTCCCGAATTCGATTCCGTAAAGCCGTACGGTTTCCTTAACGTGTTAGCTATCTACTCATGTGATCAAATTCATAATTTGATCTCCTATTTGTTACCTGATTTACCTAGACATCACTGACTCCGATTTCATCCAAATTTGGACTAGGTTAGGAAATTCCAAGTTACTATCAAAAAGTAATCTGACCCCCATTGGATTTTTCTAACGACAGAATCAGGTCGTCACAATAGATACCAATTTACGCATCACTCGTTCACGAGTGATCAACTAGGAAAGACTGGCTAAAGTAAGGGTATAGTAGTACCTGAATCGCTAAATGACTGAGGATACTTGTCTCGCATGTCCTTCTCGGTATCCCAAGTGGCTTTCTCAACCGAATGATTCTTCTATTGAACTTTTACGGACTTAATCTCCTTGTTCCTCAGCTTCCGTACATCACGATCAAGAATTTCAATCGGTTCTTTCTCATACTGAAGGTTCTTGTCTAACACAACTGAGTCTCATTTTATGATGTCATCCCCGTCCCCATAATATATCTTTAACATGGACACATGAAATACCGGATGAACCCCCGATAAGTTAGGAGGTACGGCCAACCTATACGCCACTGGCCCTTCACGGTCAACCCAAACGGCATAACTAGAAACTCATAGTGCCCATAATGGGTCCTAAATGCCGTTTTTGGTATATCCTCAGGCCTAATATTTAATTGATAATAGCCATACCTTAGATCAATCTTAGAGAAAACTGATGCACCTTGCAATTGGTCAAAAATATCATCTATCCGAGGCAATGGATATTTGTTCCGAATGGTTACCTTATTCAATTGTCGATAGTCTATGCACATTCTCATACTACCATCCTTTTTCTTAACAAACAAGACAGGAGCACCCCATGGGGAAGCACTAGGACAAATGAAACCTTTATCAAGAAGTTCTTGGATTTGAGCCTCAATCTCTCTTAATTCTACCGTAGCTATGCGATACGGAAGGATGGAAATGGGACGAGTACCAGGTTCCAAATCAATGCAGAAATCTATATCTCTATCCGGAGGCATACCAGGCAAATCGGTAGAAAACACTTCTCTAAATTCTGACACCATGGGAATAGACTCAATAGAGGGAGACTCAACCTCAACATCTCGAATATCAGCCAAATAGGCTAAACAACCCTGTCCCACCAGTTTCCTAACCCTAATGGAGGATATGATCTTAGCTGGCTTAGGCTTGTACACCCCTTCCTACTCTAATTTTTCCCTACCGGAGATCTCTAGAGTCACAGATTTCATATTACAATTTAACACAGCAAAATAGGGGGACAACCAAGTCATGCCTAAGATTATATCAAAGTCGGTCATATCCAAAATCACCATCTCAGCCCAAGTCTGAAAACCCATAAACAAGATAGGACAAGCACGATAGACATGGGTGACTATGACAGACTCTCCAACGGGAGTAGAAACATGGATGGGGGCATCAAGTATATCAAAAATCATATCAAACGTTGAGGCAAATCGCACGGACACATTATGAAGTTATAATATCAATTGTCTCAAGATCTCAAAATATCTCAACTAAGAAGAGGAAATAGAAAGAGAGACTCCTCAACATCTAACTATCTATGAAGCCTCTAACATAAAGATAGATGTCGGGACAGAACCCACGACAACTTAACAAAAGCAGTAAATAAGTGTGCAGCCTTCCAGAAAGCAAAGAGGCTCACAAAAGCTAGCTGGAATGCAGGTGGTATCAACGAAGCGTCTGCTGATGACCCTGACCACCTGTATCTACATCATAATAAGATGCAGGTCGAATGACATCAGTACATTTGATGTACGAGTATGCAAGGGGAATTGAAAGTATGGATGACTGAACCCACAAGACTAGGAGAAATACTCACCTCAACTCAACTCCAATACAAACTATTAACAAGAGATACAATGTTTAAAGCATTATAAAACAGAAGATATAACTCAATGATGTATAAAAATACAATAATATACTATTTACTTTTATTTGGGAGATTCTCTAACCGAAAACCATCACTATGAGCTATGTGATGATACAGCGTATCGCCCACGCTGCCAAAACTTTCCTATACCTTATCGGGGTATAGAATACCTCAACTAAGTTGATCCACTAAGGTATGCTTAAAAGCAATAAGGAATCATCTAAAAAGTACGACCCTTTACCCATGTTGGCTACATGTTTTATGAGGAATGTCCCGATTCTACACCCTGAACGTGTCCGACACTCAAAAATCATCGCTTGTCCCCAAGCGAACCCTTCTGACTATTTAGTGGAAGACTTACTCAAATAGAAATAGGAACTTCAATTGCGTAATTAAGCTTAAAGTCTAAATAAAACTCAACTCAACTGAACATATGGAAATAATTATGAAGTTATAAAATTAATTGTCTCAAGATCTTGAAACATCTCAACTAAGAAGGGGAAATAACAAGAGACTCCTCAACTCTCGGAGCAACTTTGTCTACCGGAGCCGCTGAAGAAGATTGGGCTCTTTTGCCCCCATTACCCTGCCTGTTCTTAGGGGACTCTCTCATAAAGTGACCTGTCTGAACACACTTGAAGCAACCGTTGGAGACATCACGACACGTTCCTAGGTGGTTCCTAACACACTTAGCACATGTGGGGGTCCAAGTAGCCCCTTATGCCACACTACCCTGAAACTGAATAGGTCGAGCTCTGAAATTCTTGGAGTTCTGATTCCTAAAATCATTCATGTTCTTTCGTGCAGGCGCACTTGCTGATGATGGAGAAGGCCCAATTGACCTTTGTTGAAAGGAGGACCGATTTACATTTTCGGTCTTCTACTGGCCGGACTCATGATTTGTTGTCTTATCCCTCTTACTGCAGAACTCTTCCCTGTCTTTCAGCTTGTCCTCCTCAACCTGCTGCACATGGATGATGAGCCTGTCTATGTCCATGTCTCTTATCAACATAGCTGCATTACCTTCCTTACTTGAAAAGCGGGATAGTCCAGACACAAACAAACTTATCATGCTCCTCATATCTGCCACCATCTCCGGAGCATAGCGGGATAGCTGAGTGAACTTAAGGTTGTACTCTTGCACACTCATAGACTCATGTTGCAGATTCAGAAATTCTCTTACATTTTCTTCCCTTAGCTCGCTGGGAAAGAAGCGCCCTAAAAAAGTCTCTTTGAACCCAACCCAACTAAAAGGTGGTGCCCCCTCTGCCCTATTCTTCTTCCATTGGTCATGCAATATTTTACATACACCTTTGAGCTGATATGAAGCTAACTCCACACGCTCTGCATTGGCAACCCACATAACCTCAAACACCTTCTGAAGTTCCTCCAAAAAGTTCTCCGAATCTTCAATGACCTTCGACCCAGTGAACTCTGGGATTCATCCTCAAAAACTCATAGATTCTGGATGTATTAGCCATATCCTGACGATCTACCCTTTGTTGACCAGCTTGATTTGCCACGATCTGAGTCAACATCTGGATAACATTCCTAAATTCAGTATTGGTGACATCCGCTTGAGGGGGTTGCACTTCTGGTGCATTAGGAATTTCGTAACCTTGAGGATTCACATTCCTCCTAGCAGGACGTTCTCAAACATCTCTTCGTAAAGGCATGATCTGAAAAGACATGCGTAAGCACGAGTTAGAGAAAACTTTTGTAGAGTTGAACTCTATCGCATGAAAAGGAGTAAGAAGAAAGTGAAATGTTTCCTAAATGTCATAGCCTCCTAATTATAGGTGTGACACTCTTCACACAGATAAAAAAGGCTCTACAGACACGACTTCATAGACACCCTAGGACTCTTGAACTCTGTGTTGTGATACCAAGTTTTTCACGCCCCGAGCCTAAACCCAAGACATGGCCAGCACTCCAGAACCAACATTGGTCCCAAGAGAACCCTTTTCCTGGCTGACTACTTAGCGGATGACTTACTTAAATAGAAATAGGAACTTCAATTGCATAATTAAACTTAAAGTCTAAATCAAACTCAACTCAACTGAACATATGGAAATACTTATGAAGTTATAAATCAATTATCTCAAGATATCGAAACATCTTAACTAAGAAGGGGAAATAACAAGAGACTCCTCAACATGTAACTATCTATGAAGCCTCTTATACTAAGATAGATGTCGGGACATAACCAATGACAACTTAACAAAAGCAGTAAATAAGTGTGAAGCCCTACGGAAAGTAAGAAGGCTCACCAAAGCTAGATGGAACACAAGTGGTATCAATGAAGAGCCTGCTCATGACCCTGAATAGCTGTATCTGCATCATAATAAGATGCAGGTCGAATGACATCAGTTCATTGAATGTACGAGCATGCAAGGGAACTGAAAGCATGGATAACTGAACTGACAAGACTAGGAGAAATATTCACCTCAACTAAACTCCAATACAAAAGTATTAACAAGAGATGCAATGTTTAAAGCATAATAAAACAGAAGATATAACTCAATGATGTATAAAAATACATTAAGATACTCTTTACTCTTATTTGGGAGATCTCTAACCGACAACCATCATTATGAGCTATGTGATGATACATCGTTCGCCCACGCTGCCAAAACTGTTATATACCTTACTGGGGTATAGAACACCTCAACAAATTAGATCCACTAAGCTATGCTTAAAAGCAATAAGGAATAGTCTAAAAAGTACGACCCTTTTACCCATGTTGGCTACATAGTTTATGAGGAATGTGAGTTATCTGAACTCATCCCCATATCGGTTTTTAATATTACTCCCAATGATGTATAAACTCATGCTCAAATGTATAAAACATAACTCTTTCTCAATTTGAGGTAAATACTCAAAAGATTCTCTTAAAAGAGGTAATACTCTGAAACATCTCTGAACTCATAAACACATAAACTCATTTAGAAATCAACGTTTCTCTATTTTAAATGTAAAAGTGTTACATTTGGGAATACTTAGTTCCCTTATACTCTTTTTTCAATCATGAATACAACTCTGCTCATTCTCATTTTACTTTCTCAAGACTTAGTTCAAAACCAATGTTGATTAAAAAAGAATTCTCAAAATGACTCAAAAAGACCTCTTGAACTTTCCTCTTAAACTTACTTTAGTTTGCAATGTAAATTAAGACATATGATTAGGACATGTAGGATCTCTCAAGGATTAATGGAAACTTTAGAAGCTAATACAAAGAAGAGAATGTAGTGACGATTCAAAGGAATACGTCCGGAAATGAAGCACGAAAGGAAATGAACAAGACGACCCTGTCGCACTGCTGGCGTGGCGCTCCAGGAACCAAACTTCTGGCACAAGTTTGGGGAGCACTGTTGGCGCAATGCGCCAGGCCCCAAACTACTGACCAAAATTTTTAACGCACCCCCCACCCTTATGCCCAGAAATTCGATGAATGTTTCTTCTCAATTTAGGGTCCTAACTTGTCTAGAATTGAGTGATTCCTCCTATACTCTTCTTGATTCTCAAACCCAACACAAATTCATAGAATTTCTCATACAAACCTCCTCAAAACATGACTCTCACTAAGGATCCACAATACAAAAGAATTCACAATCTCCATTGTTAAAGAATTGAACAAAAATCAAGAACTATGTAAGAATCCTTTAGATACAACAATTTTGCAGATAAATTAGATGTATGGTGTGAGGAAGAACAAATCCATCACTGTGGGAAGCCTTACATACCTAGAAAGAATAATGTTCTTGGCAAAATCCTCAGTTCTTGAAAGTACACTTGAAACCCTTCCTTTTTCTCTTCTTGAAACCCCGCTCTAAAACTCTAAGTGTTTAGGAACGTGAAAAAGTTGTCTAAATCTGATTAGATCCTTATCTGGGGTGAACAAAACGTGCTAAGCCTAGTGGGAAAAGGAAAATACCAAAATACCCTTTTCTAAAATGAATGAAATGCCTCAAATAGAGAGGCCTCACTCAAATTGGCATATCTTCTTACTCTGAGCTTGAAAATAAGGAAACTTAGCAACGTTGGAAAGAGGACTCAAAGACCTTCAATTTGATAGCTCATGGGCCACCTAATTCTTTATGTGCTAAAAGATATGATAGTTTGAAGTTGACCCAAAACTAAAAACTAATTAGTGACTTGTACGAACCTCTATTTAGCTCTTTCGAAGTACGAGGTGTTATATTTAAACAAGTTTGGGAGACTAAATTCTATGGCATTGTTATGTGCATGCTACAATCAAAGTTGAAACTTCTCAGTGAATGGTTGTCACGACCCAAAGTATACCCTAGGCGTAACATGACGTATAGAACCCCAAGAGGCCCTACACAAGCCACTTAGCATACATCATACAAGATAATAGAATCTTAAGAGTTGAAATGATAGTATTTCATACACAAAAGTTTGACAAAAGCGGAAGTCGAACATAAGTCTCAAATCCATCTAATACATCATAAGGAAAGTGATTGGGACGCAACTCATACATCACATGTATGTCTGAAACAAAAATGACATAAAGTAATAAAGAAGTATCGGTCCTCAGAACGTGAGGACTCACTAATCTCCAAAATCTCAAAAGGATCAACTAGCCTTGTGACACACCCCAAGCTACCCCCAGGACGCGGACACAGGACCTAGGATCACGAGTGACCCCAAGCTAATCCTGCTGGCATAACATAAGTATACTATGATAACTGAAATAAGATAATTCTATGCGGAAGCTTAAAACATAAAAGTGATGGGGGATACCCATTCTAGGTCTGAATACCCTAGCTATGTAGTTCTTTTAGTTCATGAATTACACATGCTAGGTCAGATATTTCAGATATACATGCCTCAGATTTGAATGTTTCATTATCAGTACATTAATGTTGCATTTTTAGTTAGCATGTCAGTATTTTGAGTTATCCAGTATTACAGGAATTCAGTCATAAATTGTTAATTACATAATCAATTGGGAGAAGCTTAATACCTAGTGGACTAGGGTCAATCACCCTCAAGTCCCAGAACTACGTGCCCCGTAGGTTGTAAGTCCCCTTTGTGGGCATCATTTTAGTGATCACGCTAGTCATGCCTCTATACCTCTAGCAGGGTATATTGGGTCCTCTCGATAGGGCGTATACATCGGACTCCACATTTAGCTCATGTGGTTTTATGTCGGTTATTAGTAGCTCCCTTTCAGTCAGATTCTATTGCATTGACCATGTTATCAGTTACAGTCAGATTTCAGTCTCAACATGTTATAAACTTGGTCATTGCATTCAGTTAGTTCATGTTCAGTATTCTTAGTATAGTACCATGCTTATATCATATCATTGCTAAGTTATATGCTTTGTTCAGTTATGTTATTATTCAGCTTTACTCTATCCTGCATGCTCAGTACCTTTCAAAAACTGACGCATACTATGTGCTACATCTTCTCGTGATGTAGGTTCAGGCCCTCAACATACAGATCACGCATAGATCGGTTCCCGATCTTCAGTTCAGCAGCATTAGTGGTGAGTCCTCATTCTTAAAGTAACTAATTCGTAATGATCTGCTAAAATTCTAAAAAACCCTAGGTCTAGATAATATTAAGGGAATCAAGAATCTGACTGAATTCTAGGGACCTAATGGGTGAAAGGAACCCAATAGTGAAATCCCACATACCTAGTGAATAATTCCACAGAGAAATCTTTTAATTTCAGGGCTGGAACTGATGAAGACTTGCTGCGTTCTTGAACTAGGGCTGCTAGACTTTCTCCTCTATTTTGTTCTAAGTTTGATCGATTATTTTGAAGAAAGAATTAACTTGGGTATGTTCTAATTTAGTTACTAGGCTAAAACTGATCAAAACCACATAGTTTTGGGGTTAAACGACGTAGTTTATGGGTCCAATGCATAGGAAAAAGACCAAACGACCCCTGACTTAAAATCTGTCAGGGTCACCGATAGACCGTGGATGGACGGACGGTCGGTTCTGGTCAACCATCGATCGTTACTAGGAGTTGAAATTTGGGGGTCTGACCTACGGCCCTTGACCACGGATCGTGGTCTGACCTACGGCCCGTAGGTCCTAGCGTGGGTCGACCCTTAGCCAAATTTTCTGGGATTTCTGGGGATGGGCTGCAGGTGGCCAACCTCGGGCCACCACCTACTGTCCGTAGGTGGCACCTGCAACTTTTGGAATTCTGCATTCTGGTCTTTCTAGGATACGGGTGTAACATTATCTCCCCTTGGGAATATTCGTCCTTGAATGAAGACTAAACTAGTTGAAACTGGAGGGAAAGAGCTGCAAACCCTACCACAAATTTCTAGAAACTGATTTTTGACTGAACTGAGTTCCAAGAACATGCAAATACGCTGACAATGCAAGTATAAACTGAAGGAACATGATAATAAGACTGAACATGCGCATAAGTAACTGAAAGACTGGAGAGGAACTATTACCTCAAGCTGGAGTGGAATCGGAAGGAAAGAGATGAGGATACTTGGCCTTCATGGCTGCTTCTGCTTCCCAAGTAGCTCCCTCTACAGACTGACTCCTCCACAAAACCTTAACTAAAGTGACTTCCTAGTTTCTCAACCTTCTAACCTGACGATCAAGAATCTCAACTGGCACATCCTCATAAGTGAGACTATCTTTCACAGCCACACTCTCTAAAGGTACTATGGATGCTGGATCACCCACACACTTTTTCAACAACGAAACGTGAAAGACCGGATGCACTGCTGCTAGTTCTGCTGGTAACTCTAATTCATAAGCCACTTTACCAACTCTTTTCAATATCTTGTAAGGGCCTACATATCTAGGACTGAGCTTCCCTTTCTTGCCAAATCTCATCACCCCCTTCATAGGTGACACTTTCAGAAAAACCCAATCATCAACTTGGAACTCTAATTCCCTTCTCCTTACATCTGCATAGGACTTCTGGCGACTCTGGGCTGTCTTAAGTCTATCTCTAATGAGTTGCACTTTCTCCATAGCATCATGAACCGAATATGGCCCTATCAAGGCTGCTTCACCTACTTCAAACCAACCAACTAAAGATTTGCATCTACGCCCATATAATGCCTCATAAGGGGCCATCTGAAATGGAATGGTAACTATTATTGTAGGCAAACTCTATAAGAAAAAGGTGATCATCCCAACTACCCTAGAAGTCGATCACACAAGCTCTCAATATGTCCTCTAAGGTCTGAATGGTACGCTCTGCCTGACCATCCATCTGTGGATGAAATGATGTGCTAAGATTAACTTGAGTACCAAGACCCTTCTGAAATGACTTCCAGAAATGAGAGGTAAACTGAGGATACCTATCTGAGATGATAGACAAAGAAACCCCATGCAACCTAACTATCTCATTAATGTAAAGCTTGGCGTAGTCCTCCGCCAAATCTGTAGTCCTAACAGCCAAAAAGCGCACAGACTTAGTAACTCTGTCAACTATTACCCAAATGGAGTCATGTTGTCTGTGAGTATGAGGTAAACCTGTAATGAAGTCCATATTGATTACTTCCAACTTCCAAATCCAAGTAGGAATTTTGATCTCTTGAGTCATACCCCTTGGTTTCTGATGTTCTACCTTCACTTGCTGGCAATTTGGCCACTTAGCCACAAAATCTGCTATATCCCTCTTCATGTCATTCCACCAAAAGACTTCCCGCAGATTACAGTACATCTTAGTGGCACCTGGATGAATAGAATACTTGGAGTTATGGGCTTCTGCAAGAATCTGTTGTCTCAACTCACCCATCTTAGGAACACATAATCGACCCTGATAGCGAAGCACACCATCTCCTCTTTGGGAAAAAACCTCCACTCTCTGCTAATGGACTGCACCCTTTAGTTGAAGCAATATCGGATCACTGTCTTGGTTTTCCTTAACCTCCGCTACCAATGAAGATTCTGACCCATTCTGAACTGTTACACCACCATCTGATATGCTCATAAGGCGAACTCCCAAGCGAGCAAGCCTGTGAACATCCTTTTCTAATTCCTTTCTTTCTTCCTTAACATGTGCTACACTACCCATAGATAGTCTGCTAAGGGCATCTGCTACTACATTGGCCTTACCAGGATGGTAATGCACACTCATATCATAATCCTTGAGGAACTCAAGCCATCTCTTCTGGCGAAGATTCAACTCTTTCTGGGTGAACACATACTGAAGGCTTTTATGGTCAGTGAACACATCTACGTGAACACCATATAAGTAGTGTCTCCAAATCTTAAGTGCAAACACCATTGCTGCAAGCTCGAGGTCATGAGTTGGATAGTTCTTCTCATGCACCTTAAGTTGTCTAGAAGCATAAGCTATAACCTTACCTCGCTACATCAACACACAACTTAGGCCGACTCTAGACGCATCACAATAGATAACATAACCGTCCGAACCCTCTGGTAGAGTCAAAACAGGAGCTGTAGTCAATCTAGTTTTCAGTTCTACGAAGCTTTTCTCACAATCATCTGATCACTGAAACTTAACCTTTTTCTGAGTCAACTTAGTCAAAGGAGAGGCTATGGATGAAAATCCTTCCACGAACCTTCTGTAATAACCAGCCAAACCCAAGAAACTTCTGATATCTGTAGGAGAGGTAGGTATGGGCCATTGTTTCACTGCTTCTATTTTCTGAGAATCCACTCGGATCCCTTCACTAGATACTATATGCCCAAGAAAAGCAACTGATTGCAACCAAAACTCACATTTGCTAAACTTAGCAAACAACTGACGATCTTTGAGAGTTTGCAGAACAACCCTCAAATGAGTCGCATGTTCTTCCTCATTCCTAGAGTAAATGAGAATATCATCAATAAAGACGATGACGAACAAGTCCAAACACTGCTTTAACACCCTGTTCATCAAATCCATGAAAGTTGCAGGAGCATTAGTTAGTCCAAATGACATAACTACAAATTCATAATGACCATACCGAGTTCTGAAGGCTGTTTTCAGAATGTCACTATCTCTGACTCTGAGCTGATGATAACCGAATCTCAGGTCTATCTTCAAAAAATGACTAGCACCCTAAAGTTGTTCGAACAAGTCATCAATCTTGGGGGTAGGGTACTTATTCTTAATTGTGACTTTGTTCAACTGCCGATAGTCAATGTACATTTTGAGAGACCCATCTTTCTTTTTCACAAATAATACTGGAGCACCCCATGGCGAAATACTAGGTCTGATGAAGCCCTTATCTAGAAGGTCTTTCAACTACTCTTTCAATTCCTTAAGCTCAGCTGGAGCCATTCTTTAAGGAGGAATAGAAATAGGTTGGGTATCTGGAAGGAGATCAATTCCAAAGTCGATTTCCCTTTTGGGAGGAACTCCAGGAAGATCTTCTGGAAACACTTCAGGAAACTTACTGACTACATGAACTGACTCAAGAGTTGGGGCATCAGATTTAGAATCCTTAACCCGAACAAGATGATAGATATACCCCTTGGAAATCATCTTTCTGGCCATAAGGTAAGAAATGAATCGACCCATAGGCGCTAGGCTACTACCCTTCCATTCTAAGATTGGTTCATCTGGAAACAAAAAAACGAACGATCCTAGTTCTACAATCGACTGAGGCATAACATGAATGTAACCAATCCATGCCTAGAATGATATCGAAGTCTACCATTTCTAACTCTACAAGATCTACTGAGGTGACTTTCTGAGAGACTGTGACAGGGCAATTTCTGTATACCCGTAGCTATAACTGGGTCACCGACTGGAGTAGAGACTGAGAAGGGTTCTGATAGAGTTTCTGGACTAACATCGAATTTGACTGCTATATAAGGAGTTACAAAGAAAAGAGTAGCCCCTGGATCTAACAAAGCATAAACATCTAAGTTAAAGACTCGTAACGTACCAGTGACCACATCAGGAGAATCTTCCTAATCCTGGCGAGCCTAAAGAGCATACAACTTGTTTTGGCATTGACCGCCACCTGTACCAGATGAGTTACCCTGCTGAGTCGGGCGACCTGCTGGTGCTACTGAAGTTGTGGACTGAGCTCTACCATTATTACCTCATTGACCCTGCTTAGAAGAAGGAAAATCTCTCAACCTGTGACCAGTCTGACCACACCCAAAACATCCTTCGTTTCCTGCAAGACACTCTCCTGGATAGTTCTTACCACACTTAGGACAAGTTGGGTAGGTTCTAGTACCTGAAACACTCCCCTGAGACTTAGAGCCTAATGCCCTACCTTTCTGATCTTGTCGGAACCTAGAGGATGGAGCACTAGCTGATGAAGGTGCTGGGGCTGAAGATTTTTGCTGAACCTGCGAGCGATTTCCACCACCCAATTTCTATTGAGAATACTTATAGTTTCCTGTCCTAGCCTTTTTGTTCTCCTTAGCCTGTTCCCTAAGCTTATCTCCCTCAACCTGTTGAGCATGAGTCATGAGCCTAGAGATGTTCATATTTTCCAGCAACATAGCATTTCTGCACTCTGTTTTCACTAAGTCTGACACTTCATACAGAAACTTGTTCATTTGAGCCCTGGAATCGGCAACCATGTGAGGAGCATACCTGGAGAGTTGGGTGAATTTGAGTCCATACTCTTGGACTGTCATGTTACCTTGCCTCAAATTCATGAACTCCTGAGCTTTTGCCTCCCTTAACTCTCTTGGGAAGAACCTGTCTAGAAAAGTCTCACTAAAGCATTCCCAAGTGATAGGAGCTGCATCTGTACCCCTGTTCTCTTTCCATTGAGTAAATCAGATATGAACTACATCCTTAAGCTGATAGGATGCCAACTCTACCCTATCATTACCTGTCACTTGCATCACTCCAAAGATCTTCTTGACCTCATCTATGAAGTTTTGGGGATCCTCACCAATCTACGATCCTAAGAACTCAGGTGGATTCATCCTAACAAAATCACAAACTCTAGCTGCAGCTGACCCAACATTAGCATTTGCAGGAGCTAGAACCGGCTGGTTGTTATGATTAGTCACACTCTGTGCCAAAAGCTGAATGGTGTTCTGAAACTCTACATTCGAAACTTCCTGATCTGGGATTGGAGAAGCTGCGTTAGCGTTGCGGGCATTCACATTCCTTTGGTAAGCTCTACGAGGAGGCATGATCTGAAAGCGCATAACGTTGAGTTAGAAACGAGGAATTAGATCATACCTTACGCACAATAAGAGTAACAGAAAAATGACGTTTTCCCTAAAACACCTTGCAGCCGCCTTCTCATTAGATATGGTTCACTTCACACCCATAAAAATGACTCTACTTAGTGCAGATTTTTAGACATCCTAGGACTCTTAAACCTAATACTCTGATACCAAGTTTGTCACGCCCCGAGCTACCCCAGGACGTGGACACGGGACCTAGGATCACGAGTGACTCCAAGCTAACCTTGCTGGCATAACATAAGCATACTATGATAACTGAAAAAAGATAATTATGTGCGAAAGCTTAAAACATGACATAAACTGAAAGTGATGGGGGATACCCATTCTAGGTCAGAATATATAATCGGAGATTTAACGACAAATGAAATATCAAACTCCAAGCTAAAACTAAATCTAACTATGTCTAAAATAAAGCCTCTAACTGACTAGAGGTGTTGGGATATGCCCCAGCTAAATCTAGCAAAAACTGAAACTAAAGACTGAAAGTAGAAAGACAATCATGTCAATCGTCCTCGAAGAATGAGGACTCACCACTGACGCTGCTAAACTGAAGATCGGGAACCGATCTATGCGTGATATGGATGCTGAGGGCCTGAACCTACATCACAAGAAGATGTAGTGCAGAGTATGCATCAGTACTTGAAAGGTATTGAGCATACAGAATAGAGTAAAGCTGAATAATAACATAACTGAACAAAGCATATAACTGAGCAATGATATGATATAAGCATGGTACTATACTGAGAATACTGAACATGAATTAACTGAATGCAATGACCAAGTTTATAACATGCTGAGACTGAAATCTGACTGTAACTGATAACATGGTCAATGCAATAGAATCTGACTAAATGGGAGCTACTAATAACCGACATAAAACCACATGAGCTAAATGTGGAGTCCGATGTATACGCCCCATTGAGAGGACCCAATATACCCTGCCAGAGGCATAGAGGCATGACTGGCGTGATCACTAAAATGATGCCCACAAAGGGGAATTACAACCTACAGGGCACATAGTTCTGGGACTTGAGGGTCACTGACCCTAGTCCAATCGGTATTAAGATTCTCCCAATTCATTATGTAATAAACAATTTATGACTGAATTCCTGTAATACTGACATGCTAACTGAAAATTCAACATTAATGTACTGATAATGAAACATTCAAATCTGAGGCATGTATATCTGAAATATCTGACCTAGTATGTGTAATTCATGAACTAAAAGAACTACATAGCTAGGGTTCTGAATTTATGAAATAATCTACGGAAAACCATACTAAAATCATGATAATCTGATTAGGAACATTAAAGTAACTAATTCGTAATGATCTGCTGAAATTCTAGAAAACCCTAGGTCTAGATAATATTAAGGAAATCAAGAATTTGACTGAATTCTAGGGACCTAATGGGTGAAAGGAACCCACTAGTGAAATCCCACATACCTGGTGACAAATTCCTCGGAGAAATCCTTCGATTTCGGGGATGGAACTGATAAAGACTCGCTGCGTTCTTGAACTAGGGTTGCTCGACTTTCTCCTCTATTTTGTTCTAAGTTTGATTGATTATTTTGAAGAAAGAATTAACTTGGGTAAGTTCTAATTTAGTTACTAGGCTAAAACTGATCAAAACCACGTAGTTTAGGGGTTAAACGATGTAGTTTAGGGGTCCAACACATAGGGAAAAGACCAAACGACCCCTGACTTAAAATCTGTCGGGGTCACCGACGGACCGTGGATGGACCGACGGTCCATTCTGGTCAACCGTCGATATTTACTGGAGTTGAAATTTGGGGGTCTGACCTACGGCCCTGGACCACGGACCGTGGTCTGACCTTTGGTCCGTAGGTCCTGGCGTCGGTCTACCCTTAGCCAAATTTTCTGGGCTTTCTGGGGATGGGCTGCAGGTGGCCAACCACGGGCCACCACCTACGGTCCGTGGGTCACCCTACAGTCCGTAGGTGGCACCTGCAACTTCTGGAATTCTGCATTCTGGTCTGTCTAGGATACGGGGTGTTACACCTTGAGTGTACGGAATAGGGGTGTCGGACCCTACATTAGTGAAACAATGTAGGCACAAGTTTGCATTAGTACATTAAGAGTTATGAAATCATGCTAAAAGGGACTTTACAAAACATGCAATGATCAAGCTAAATCGTAAAATAACATGTTAGAAAACATAAGTCATAATCATGGTCAATGCAAGCTAAACATCTTTAAAACACATTTGAGATACTTTAGAAAGTAACCTTAGTTCGTTATTGTAGGGAGTTTGTCATTTACCGACATAAACCAAGTGAGCTATAACATGGAATCCGGTTCCCATCCCATACTGAAAAGAGATGTCCTTACTGGCCAAGGTAAGAACCATAAACTTGAGCTAAAGTGGATCCACTATCTAATGTCTATCTAAGACAAACCTATGGTGACATATAGTTATGCGACATGGGTAATCTCGGCTAGTCCACTCAGTTCTAAGGATAAATCCCACAGAATAGTTATTAATCGTATTCATCTTATTATCCATGGAAAGGCACAATCAAGTAGCCAATCCAAGCTATAGTTCATTTAAAATAACTCCTAAATCTTGATTAATTCTTTAGTTGAGAAAACCTTTCAACCCTATGAATCATTTCATGTGAGAATAACCTGTCACAACAACAATATCAATGCTTTACTCACAAAACAATCTTAAATCATTCATAATGACTTCATGAAAACATGCATATCTCCATAATTTCATAGTTCATGGGTTTATCATAAGATCATGGTTGAAAAGTATAATTGAAGCATGGGCAAGTACAATTTCAACTAAATATCACAGATTAACATCAAATAATGCATTAGAAGACTCAATTGATCATAATAAATCATAACTGGAAGAAACTCACATTCCTTGAATTGAAACTCTAATTTGATAAGTGGAGAACTGAATTGGAAACTTGAAATCTTTAGGGACTCCATGGGTGAATGCACGCATACCTTGATACCAAAGCCCAAGAAAAATGGAGGATTTGGAGACTTGAATGGAACCTAACTCTTTTTCTTCTTTCTTAGACTTGAGAGAATTTGGGAGGATGAACTTAGTCAACTTTTAGAAATTTAGGAGAATGATTTCAATTGGGTAATTTGGGGGTTTAAAATGTTTATATAGGGCCTAGGCTATAAGGTAAAGTGACATAGTATTTGGTTAAAAATAAATAGGAAAAGACCCAAAAGCCCCTTTTAAAATAACTGTCGGACCCCATCTACAGTTGGACCTAGGTCCTTCGACGGACCGTACTGTTCAATCGTAGATTAGTTACTGGGACCCTAAAATTGACCCACTTTCGATGGATCCCATGTATAGTTCATCGATCTTCCTACCGTCGGTACATGTCATCTGTAGAACCAAACTTTTACCCTCAAAATTTCACTAAGTATGGAACTCACGTACGAGACCTACCTACAACTCGTATATGGGATGATGAATTATCTTCGTGAGCCGTAAAAAGGGTACTGAAACTTGTTTTAAAAATTATTTTTTCCACCACCTACGATTTCCATCTACGACCCGTATGAGTACCTACAGTCTGTAAATGGGACCCGTAGACATAGATACCAGCTAAAAATATGCATTTTCCTTCCTTTCCAAATCCGAGACATTACAATGGTCCAGGAATACTATGGCAGACATTAATGAGCAAGTTAACTCCTGGGAAGCCAAACTTCTTATCTTAGAAGATGATGACCGGTATGATAATACTGAATAGGCTAGAAGTGATCTGAATAAGGGTTATGTTGAGTATATTAGATGGATTGGTATTCAAGATTCACTTCTAAAACAGAAGACTTAGAGTAAATGGTTCAAAGATGGTGATTATAACACTAAGTACTTTCATAACATTTTGAGGGATACGTGAAGAAGGTTACATTTACATAAAATTAGAAATCAAAGAGATAGGTGGGTGCAGGATGATGATAAAATCGCGAGAGTTTCCATTAAACATTTCAAGAGTTTCTTCAACCTCCATCAAACCACTAGCAACAAACATATTACTAATTGTATACCAAAGATTATCACCAATGATGACAATGAGTTTTTGACCAAGATTCCAGATTAAAAAAAAGGTCCAAGAGGCCGTGTTCAGTATGGGCAAGGATAGTTGTGCTGGTCCTGACAACTTCAATGGATATTTCTATCAGACTTGTTAGGATATTATCAAAACTGACATTGTGAATTTTGTTGCAGATTTTTTTAAAAGGAAATGAGCTCACTAAGTATTATACTCATACTTGGCTAGCTCTAATTTCTAAAATTGACTCTCCCTCCAGATTCAATGATTTAGGCCTATCAGCCTCAGCAACTACACCAACAAGATCATCTCAAAAATCTTATCCATGAGGCTTAACCCTATGTTGTCTAGGCTTATCACTAAGAATCAAAGTGGTTTTGTGCCTAACAGACTTATTGCAGAGAATGTGATGCTTGCTCCGGAAATTGTCCATGTATTGCGAAACCTAACAAGGGAGGTAACATTGTTATTAAATTAGATATGGCTAAAGGCTATGATAGGCTATCCTGGAATTTTCTTTATGAGGTTCTGGAAAATTTTGGCTTCAATACTTTTTGGATTAATATGATTAAGAGAATTATCTCTAATAATTTTTACTCAATAATTATTAATGGTACTCGGCATGATTTTTTCTCTTCATCTCAAGGTCTCAACAAGGAGACCCTTTCTCACCTTCTTTTGTTTATTCTTGCATTTGATGTTCTCTCAAGATCCCTCAACACTCTCAATGAAAATGAAGATTTCATACCATTCTCAATGAATAAAATAGGCCCCCAAATCAATCATTTAGCCTATGTTGATGACATCGTCATCTTTAGCAGTGGCGAATCACATACTGTCAAGTTGATTATGAAACAGATCAAAAACCATGAGAAATCATCAGGGAAATTGGCTAATAAGGACAAAAGTTTCTTCCTCACTTGCTCTAAAACTAGTCCTTATAGGATTAATAGGCTAAGAAATTGCACTGGCTTCCTGGATAAACCATTTCCTTTTACTTACCTGGGATGTCCTGTTTATGCAGGAAGAAAACGAATTGCCTACTTTGATAACATGGTGGCTAAAGTAGTCAAAAGAATGAATGGATGGCAAGGAAAATTCTTTCATATGGTGGAAAGATAGTTCTCATAAAGAGTGTTCTTCAGTCTCTTCCAACATACACCCTCGCTGCTCTTAACCCTCCTAAAAGAACTATCGATCTTATTGAGAAACACATTGCTAGATTTTGTGGGGATCTACTACTGAAAAAAAGAAGTATCACTGGAGTGCCTGGGATAAACTTTGTTTTCCTAAAGATGAGGGTGGAGTGGGCATTAGAAGCCTCCAAGACATCACTAACACACTTGCCATAAAGAGATGGTGGAGATTCACTACATCAAAAATGATTTTTTAGTGGCAATTAATTAACGCTAATAGCTTAAATGCCACTAAAAATGTATTTTTAGCAGTATTTAGCACTCGATAAAGGCTTTATCACTTTTTGTTAATGTGTATATTTATTCCCGCTAAAGATTGTTTTTGTTGTAGTGATTGAGGACAAATTACTCTATATGGGTTGAATTCAT
Source organism: Solanum etuberosum (assembly GCA_029582245.1). Taxonomy (NCBI): domain Eukaryota; kingdom Viridiplantae; phylum Streptophyta; class Magnoliopsida; order Solanales; family Solanaceae; genus Solanum; species Solanum etuberosum. Next base: position 98,512 of record JAJONR010001742.1, read on the forward strand.
TCAAGCTAAATACTGCTCCAGGAAACACATTGTCCAAAAAAACTGGTCAAAAGGAAATTCTCAAGCATGGAAAAATCTCATATGGGCTAGGGATAAAGCAGAAGATAGCATCAAATGGAACATAAACTCAGGAAGTTCAAACTTTTGGTGGGATTCATGGTCTAACCTTGGACCTCTAGCCAATATTCATCACACCTTTGAGGGCAATATGACAAGATGCTATGTCAAAGACTTCATCAGGAATGGGACTTGGGATTTGAACAAGCTCTCAATTATTCTTCCTCGTACCAAATTGTCGAGGGAATTGTTGACATCCATATCGGTCCACTTGAGCAGAATGATGAAGCCATCTGAAACTGCACAGAAGATGGACAATACACCAACAAATCTGCTTGGCACCTCAGAAGACTATCAAAGAACAAAGATCCTTTTTTGAGCAATCTGTGGCATAAAGCTATTCCATTTAAATTATCTTTTCTATCTTGGAGACTTTGCCTTGGCAAACTTCCTTTTAATGATACAAGCTCTAGATTTGGTAGACAATCTAATGGAAATTATTTATGTTGCAGGATACAGATACAAGATTCCATTCAACATAACTTCACTGAGGGAGAGGCAGCACACATATGGAATCACATTGAAAGAATTCTAGGCGTCAACCATAATCTTGGACCAATCAGAAGGGTATTCAGCCAATGGTAGAACCTGAAAGTTGAAAATGATGTACACAAACTCCTTCTACAAATGGCTTCGGTGATGATATGTTAGGAAATTTGGAAGGAATGGACAGCATGCAAATTTGGTGACCAAAGGAAGATGTTTCATAACAAAATGGAATATCGTACCATTTGGAACATCCAAGGTACTCTCCAAACAACCTATCCCACCTATAACATTATTGGAAACTGTCCATCCATTTGTAGCAATATTGAAATGCTAAAACCCAAGGTAGCTATCCAACCGATCATTTGGCTGAAACCAGAGATGGGGAACTACAAGATCAATGTTGATGGAAGCTACATGGAGAATGGTAGTGCTGGGATTGGTGGCATCTTGAGAGATAGCAATGGAGATTTCATCTTTGCCTTCTCATGGAGTATTCAGAGCACAAGCTCTATGTACACAGAATCTATGGCTGCAAAATTTGGCTTGATTGCTTGCATTGATAATGGTCTTAACAACTTCAACTTGGAAATAGACTCTCTAGTAATTGTGAACATGTTGAATAACAAGGAAACTCGCAACGAGAAGTTGAAAAATATTATTACTGATATCAGTCAAAGGAACAAGAATGTCAATGTTGATATAACTCTCATTTTTAGGGAAGCTAACCTCATTGTTGACTTTCTGGCTAAACTTGGTTCATCTAGTGGAAACAGAACCTTCTATATACCTCCCTTCAACACCTTCCGAGTGAGGTTAAAGGTTTGCTTCAATTAGACAAATGGCAACTCCCCCCATGAGAAGAGAATATGAGAAGAGCAATTTTTTTGTTAGCTAATTCTTTTCACTAACTGTCTTGTAGAAAAGGATGTATAGGTTGATCCTTTTCTCACCTCCACTTGAGGTTTTTTTGTGTAGATGATTATAGTTAGAGGTTTGGTTCATGCCCCCCTCCAACTTTGTATCTTTTTGGGAATTAATGGACATGGTTGGGTCAAGCCTAACCCCACACCAATGACTCACAACCATTGGTGATGGCTTTTGGGGGAAAAACAAAACATCATCTCCTTGGTGAAGAACCCAACCTAATGCTAATTCATGAGTTTCTCATAATATTTGGTATGCTCAAAATTCTCCGGTTTGAACCTAATGGAACTCTATAAATCAAGCCAGCAAAATAATAAATTAATGTTGCACTTGAAATAGATTTGAAAAAATTCATTGATGCAAACATCAAACTGACTATATAGTTTGGGGAGCAAATTTTTTGTCATTTTAACACAATACTAAGGAGGTCTTAGTTTTTTTAAAAAAAAAAAAAGAATTCAAATTTATCCTTGCTCTAATATATATCTTCTCAACTTTGTGATTTAGAGTGAATATACCATTTGTTAAAAAAGTAATGCATATATATCCGTGTGTGTCTATTTGTTCAACTTTATAAAGTTTAAGTGTCTATTTGTGCACATTCAAACTAAGAGGGCATAAATGTGAAGTGAGGTCAAATTAAAGAACATATTTATGTATTATGCCTCATCCTTTTTGTTAAACTAACGGGGAGGGGATTATAAGGTAGGGAATCGAAGCCCGACCAACAAGCCAAAAATTTATGTTGCTAACCAGCTGAGCCACTAGGATCCCACAATCATACAATATCTATAAAAAAAAACCTTTACCATATACTTTGAGGAGAGATGGTTATTGATTTTCTTAATGAGTGAGAGAGTTCATACACAGCTGTATACCTACCAATAATAAAGGCATAAATTAGTAATGCATTGATTAATTCTAATCTTATACATAGGTGTTTGTGCCATTTAAAAACATAACTATTTCATTAAATAATACAAGCATTGACTTTTTGGTAGCATTTAGATCCACTCCATCATATATATATATGAGTAAGCTTATATTAATCTGTTCCTTTTGTTGTTAGATCTGTCTTTCTCCTACTGCAATCTTTATCAGGTATTTTTCAATCTCTAAGTTCTTAAATTGATATAACTTATAAGAGCTGAATTAATCCATTTTGCTTTTACCTAGTTATGGTTTTGTGTACGTAAATGCTATGTGCCAATAAGTTTTTACCAATAATCTTCATGGTTCTAAAACTACAAATTCAAACAAATATTATGAATATGGTTTTGATGTATATAAATGTAGTACATTTATGATTGTCTTGTATGAAAAACTATGGCACTGAGAAACACTTGTGTTTTAATTTCTTATATGATCTTAGATATTAACAAATGGATATCACACATAATAATTAGTTTTTACTCTGTTGAACCAGTCAAAGAAGTGTTTTATTTTTGTTTTCCTCTATAAATTTCTATTTTTTTTATAAAAAGAATCAACGAATTTAAGGATGATGCTTGAAGTTCAAAAACTGATCTGCTCAAAAGCAGATGGCTGGTTATATGTCTTTATTGATACAAATTGGGGGCAGGGGAATTGAGCCCTCATCCAACCAACTAAGCTACTAACCGTGCTCTCCTTTCACACACTTTTTTTTTATTCATCAGTGGGAATGCATTAGTTGTTTATCATATCACCTTTTGAATATAATAGATACAATGTCTTGAAAATGTAATAGGAAATAACTATAATTAATGATAAGGGTAAATTAGGAACTAAGCATAAAATTATCTGTTGATTTCATAAAGTGGACAAATATTAATAGATATCCCAAAATAGTATAATGGACAACTATTATTGAACGAATGAAGTAATAATTAATAGGGAAAAACCTCAAATATATCATTCGACTTTGAGAAAAAATGTTCATTTATGTCATTCATTAATAGTTGGATTCAATCATATCATTTCTGTTACACAAATGACCCATTATGCCATTATTTTTTAACAATTAGGTATTGTGGTTATGCAACACTATTTTTTCCATGGGGCCTCTTATTAGAGGTCCATATCACCAAAATTAAATTGGTCAAAAAAATTCAAATATGTCATTGAACTGTGAGAAAATGTTCATCTATTATATTCGTTGATAGTTGGGTTCAATCATGCCCCATCGTTAAATTCGGAACTAAAATCCAACCTATTAACACCATACCTAACCCACCATATCCCATTTCCCTTTTATTTCTCCTGCAAGCCCTTAGATCCAAAATTTCTCCCATTTTAATGATTGACTCACCTGCAAAAGCTTCAAAAATTCGTGCTTACAAGCCCTAATCTTTCAATTTCTTTTGACACGAAGTTCCATCACTCTTCCAAAATTGAACTATATTTTAGTTTATTACATTACTTAACTCACATGAGTTTTTTTCTCTTATTTATTTTCTCACTGTTTGGAGTTCCATCCAGGTTTATGGGATTTTAACTGCGATTACACTTGTGGGTTCGATCTTGAACTCCATAATTTCACTTGAATTGTAGTATCTTCTCTTTTCATTTTTAGCTTCTTATTCCTACCATTTCTTGCACAATTCAGCATCAATTTCTTGTTTGCCTAGTATTTTGTAATTAATACTTTTAACCCACAATTTTCTTCTATAATGTTATAATGACGAATTTATATATCAGTTTTTTTTTATCAATTGATCAATCTAAGGATCTGGGGGAGAAATAAAAAGGGAAATATGTTAGGGTGGGTCAAGTGTGGTGTTAATGGGTCAGGTTTTAATTTTAAATTTAATTAAATGGGGTTGGTTTAATTTTGACACGTGGACCCCTAATAAGAGGCCACGTGATTTTTTTTTTGTGAAATCATCAAACCTAACCATTAAAAATGTAATATCCCAGAAATTTTTTGAGGTAAGACTTGAACCATTCTTCATAGTGAGTAAGTTTTACCAAGGAATTTAAATTTTTCTTAAGCGTTAAGGTCACTAGATGTAGCACCTTGAGTGACAAAAAGAACTAAAGAGAATTCATTCAAGTCATTCCTAGGTTCCTTCAAGTTTTTGATCAACTTCAAACGGCCATAACTTTCAGTACAGGATGAGTTAGGTGGACTATAAGATATCAAATGAAAGGTCTTTGAATTATCTTTCCAAAGTCGCCGAGTTTGCTAATTTTTGAGCTTGTATGAGGGAGATATTCTCGTTTGAATTCAGGCTGTCCAATTAAGGAAAGTTACCCGAAAATATGAGGGGTATTTTGGTCTTTTCCTTACCCAATCGGATTTAAGCATTTTTGGTAAGGTTTTAGGAGTCTAAACTGATTGGAATCAGTTTTAGTTATTCCTAAAATATGCTTAGGGTTTTTAGAGGAGTTCAAGAAGAGAAAAGAAGAGAAAAGAGTGAAGGTTCAAGGCCGTTCGTCAAGATTCTTGCGATTCTTCGAGGGATTTCGCCACGGATTTTATCCTAAGAGATATGTAAGCTTCCATAGTGTTGGGTTTGTTCGCCCACACGCCAATCATGAGTTTCTTTTACGAGTTCCATCCATGAGATTGAGTATATTGATAATCTTGTTGAGTTCTTGAAGTTTTGTGCTTCGTTTTTTATAATGAAGTTCTTGTTGAGTTCTTGAGGTGAGAGTTGCGAATGAGTGTTGTTCTTGGTGAGTTTTTGGTGTAGAATTCGCTGTAATTAGGTTGGGTTTAAGGATCCAAAAGAGTTTGGAGGAAATCATTCAAGTTTAGACGAGGTAGGGCTAGAAAAAATTAAAGAAAAGTTCGTCAGATTCGTTTGGAACGTGGTTGGGGCAGCGCACCCCTGTTGCGCCTGAAGGGCTGGCGCCCTGCGCCTGCAGTGCACCCCAGACCAGCCTCAGTCAACTGAGGGCTTGCGCGGTGCGCCACTGCTGCACCAGGGACGTCAGGTCCTTTCCGCCTCCATTCTTCCTTCCGTATTCGATCTTTCAAAACATGTCTTCTCTCTCTTAGTGATTTTTACTATCCAACCTATATTCAATCATCAAGAAATCCTATATATCAAGTCACGATCCTTGAATTCATAATTCAAATTCAAAGAAGAGTTAAGAGTAGAGTTCAAGAAAGTCTTTGAGTTAAATTGTGGATCCTTCCAAATCAACTATCGATTTGAGTTCTTTGAAAGGGTTCCTTCAATCCCTATTGATTCTAAACACTCTAAACTACTTCTAAACATCTAGAAAGCATTCATAACATGAATCACAACCTTGAATTCATAATTCAAATTCAAGGTAGAGTTAAGAGTTAAGTCTTGAGAGTTCTTTCGAACATTTTGAGAAAGCCCCTTTGAGTCTTTTTGAGGAGTCTTCTACAACTTCTAATAACTTATTTCAAGACTCTAGCAAGTGAGTATGAGAATGAGGAGAATGTATTCATGAGTCTACATTATCATCACGAGATCCTTCATATCATGAACCATAACTCTTGAAATCATAATTCAAATTCAAGAGAAAGTTAAGAGTAGAGTTCAAGAAAGTCTTTGAGTTAAAGTGTGAATCCTTTGAGATCAACTATCGATTTGAGCTAAGTTTTGAGGAAGTAAGTATGAGAATGAGAAGAGTCGTATACATGAGTTCCATATTGTTATGTAAACCCTCGAGTCAAATCGTTCATGCCCATAAATTCCGCATGAACTTCGTAAACTGAGCATCTTTGAGAGGAGTAGTATCTTCAAGTTCTAAGTCTTGAGTATCGAGTTCCTAACCCTTTTGAGATTATATTCCTAATCATGGAACTATTACATGTTAACCATGAAGTCCTTGAGTTGAGTAGTTCATGCCCATAATTCCGCATGGACCCTATAAGTAGAGCAGTCTTGAGATGAGAAGTATCTTTGAGTCCTTGAGTTGAGTAGTTCATGCCCATAATTTCGCATGAACCCTCTAAGTTGAGCATTCTTGAAACAAGTATTATCATGAAGTTCTTGAGTTCTGAGTTATTGAGTTCTGAGTATTGAGTTCTATGTATGGTTATTGAAAACCTTGAATTGAGTCGTTCACGTCCATAATTCGGCATGAACCTTATTTTGAGAAGTCTTTTGCAAATTTTTCCAAACTTGTTTTAAGACTTGAGCACTTGAGTTGAGAAAGAGTAGAGTTAAGTTCATTTTCTCTAAAATGATATATGGGAACTAAGTATTTCCAAGAGTAAATGTTTTCACATTTAAAAGAGGAGGAAACTGAGATTTCCAAAAGAGTTTTGAGCAGTCGAGTACCATCTTTTTTTAGAAAAACATTTTGAGTAATAACCTCAAACCACAGAAAGAGTTATGTTTTTAAACATATGAGCTAGTTATATTTTGGGAGTAGTATTGAGCACCGATATGGGGGAGAGTTCAGACAACTCACAGCCCCCATAAACCATGTAGCCAACGTGGGTAGAAAGGGTCATACTTTT
>JAJONR010001743.1:0-83879 GCA_029582245.1 Solanum etuberosum
TTGTTGCAAGATTTTGTGAGGGCTTTATGATCATGGTATGTTAGCTTATTCATCCATGGATTCTTCCACCAATGGAGCCCCCCCTAGATTTCCCCCAAGTGTGAAGATGAACCCAATTCTAGCTAGGGTTTCTTCCGATGTTGTGGATAGTGTTGGGTAAGAATCCAATTGAGTGGATAGTACTTCTTTATGATTTATTTAGCATTGAATTATGTTATTATGAAGATATTATATGTTTTCCATGGTTAACCCTAGTCTAATTGATGAAATTGAAGAATGTGGATTTATGCCTTGTGAAGTAAAATTGAGGATTCATAGGTGATCTTCTAGAATTGATGTTATGTATAGTAATTGTTCAAGAATAAAAGCAAGTAGACATGAATTAAATTAGATTATAGTATATGTGATGGATCATGACTAGTAAAGGTTGAAGTTGGACCTTTATGATGAATTATGGCTAGAATTGCTTAAAGATAAAGTTTGTGACTATAATATCTTGTGATCTAGATATGTATGATGATTATAAGAGGTAAATCTTTAAGAGTAAGGCTTGTAGTCATGAATGTTGATCACTAGGGCTTTGAGAGTAAAATCTATATGAGATTAGAAGGCTAATGAATAGAATTGTGATGAGAGATCTTTACCTACCTAATCCACCTTGTAAATGATAGATCGTAGGAAGTGATAGAATCACTTGAGTTATGATGGAATCCATGTCTAATGTAGTAATTCTAGATATGTTAATTTGATATGAGCTTTGACCCTAAGAGGGAAAAATATGATATGATGCATGTTTGTATGAATCTATGTACATGCCTTATGAACACTTTGAGAGTGAAGTGTGAATGATTAGGTTGTTGTTGTGGGTTGATTGAAAGGTTATTCTCATGAACTCATAATGAACTTAATGTGAAAGGTGTTCTCACATAGTAATGGTTCTAGGGTTGAAAGGCTTTTCTCACCTAATTGAACCAAAGGCTAAGGAGCTTTATGTCTAGATCATGGATGGTGATAGTTCCGCACGCATGGTATAAAGAATTATTTAATGAATTAACTTGGATTGATTGTCAAGGACATCCTTCCATGAAACTTGAGTCATAGTAGAGACTTAATGATTATCTTTTGGGATTTAGGCCTAGCAGCAAGTGAATATTGAAATGAGATGGAGGTTCCCACCTAGTTGAGTTTGGGCTTCCAAAATGGGAACTCTCACCTAGAAGAGTACGGATTTCCCAAAGTATGTCTCATGAGATTGAAGCCTTCACCTAGTGGAGTTTGGGTTTCTAGTAGCAATCTTTGTATCCCATAACTACGTTCCCCGTAGGAAAGTTAGCTAGTGGATACGACTAAGCTAACAAACCGGTTCCATCTTAGGCAAGTGGACCAACCCTTGATGGTGTGGGTAACACCAGGAGGGATCATGTGATAGTTCACATGTTCTTATGTCAGTTAAGGCTATATCCCAACTACAACAAGATTAGTAGTGAACTAAGATTATGCTTGAAGAAGCATCTCTTAGAGTTCAAACCTAATGGACTATGATTATGCTTGAAGAAGCACCTCCTAGAGTCCAACACAATTAATCAACTAAGATTATACTTGCGGAAGCATCTCTTAGAGTTCAAAACCATGATGAACAAAGATGTACTTAGTGAAGTATCTCCTAGTGTTCAAGATAACAATGAACCTAGATATGCTTGAGAAGTATCTCCTAGGGTTCAAATTAAGAAGGAACTAAGATTATGCTTCATGAAGTGTCTCATAGTGTTCAACCTAATAATGAACTAAGATGTGCCTAAGGAAGTGCCTCATAGTGTTATAAGGTTTTATGAGGGGGAATAGTCTCCAACCAAGAAGTATGAGTATGATGACCTAAAGGAGTACTTAGCATGGGTAGGATTATGGGGTCTTATCAATGCATTGCACAAGTATGACTTATGGTTACCTAAGAAGCATTTCTCTTATATGAGGTATGTTTTTATGGATTGTTGCTATAGTTGCCTTCTATGTTATGTTTGACTAAAGGTGAAAAATTCCATTGTATATGAGAAGTAAGCTAAAGGATGAGATCAAATCTGATAAAGAGGTATGACGGCCTAAAAGTGGTACTTAGCCTAGATGGGATTATGGGATTTCATCTATGCATTGCACAAGTATAACTTGAAGGTTACTTATGGAGTTTTGCTTATGTTAAAAGGGTTTGAGTATGGACTATACTTATGAATATGTGGTATTTCCTATGTTATTGAATTATGCCTTATGTTGACTAATGTTGATATTATTCCTATGTTGGAGGTTATGCTTATGATTATGTTATTATCTCTTATGCTTATGACTTATGTCTTAAGTTGGCTAACGTTTATGTTATGCTTCTATGAGATTATGCTAGCTAATATATTTAGTATATTTTGTACTAACGCATACTCTTGCCTACATTCTTATCAAATGTAGGGTCCGGTGATCTTGAGTTCCACTCTTGAGGGTAGGTTTCTAGAAGTGCAAAGGAGTTGAAGATTTATGAGTCCTCATAGCATCGAGGATAAAGCCACCATTACATTTATGTCTTTCTTTTATGTTTTAGACTATTGTATGGGCTGCGTCCCAAAGGGTTTTTTAAAAGTTGAGTTTAGATGGTTTGAGACAAACTGTTATAGACTTCCGCTTGCGTTTTATAAGGACTTCGATTGTAAAGAAAAAATTTAAAATTTCCGCATCATTTCTATTATCTTATGTTATGATATGCTAAGGGCTTGTATGAGACCCCTTCGGAGTCAAGTACGCCATGTTACATTTAGGGTGTATCCCTAGGTCGTGACAAGTTTCTACTTCCTTGTGTTGCATTGAGTATGTTTAGGTTGGAGTTGAAATTTTCCTCTTTGGTTATGTGGATTTAGATGAGTTGCATGCATGATGTGTTGCTAGTCTAGAGTCGTGACCTTAAGAAGTGCCTAGAACGTCATTCGAGGATGAATGGTCCCAAGTGGGAGATATTGTAACACCCTGAAGCCTTAAGAGGGAAGTTAGCATGTTTTAGAGTTCCAAGTGTCACTCATAAGGCCACCCATGCCCCGTGGTCGGACCCACGCCCCTTAGGTGGGCAGCGTGGGTGAGCACCCTCTCAAATCTGCCTAAGGCAGTGACCACGAGCAAAAACCCACGCCTCGTGGATGGGTCCATGCCTCTGGGTAGGGGTCCGTGGTCCAAGCCCCTTGTTGCCAACTTATAGACCCCAAACCACGATTGACCAGCACAGACCATGGGTCCACCCATGGCCTGTCAGCATGGTCTCGTGGGTTGGGGAAGTTTGGGAAATTTGGTGGTTAAGTGAAGGGGCACTTTGGGTCTTTTCGGTTTTAATTAGAATTAAGTGGTGTCATTTTACCCTAATCTAGACCACCTATATAAAGTATCTAGACCCCTAAATTAAGTTAATTAAGTCATTCTCTTAACTCACCAAAAAAGAAACCCAATTCTCTCCCAAATATTCTTTCTCTTGAAAGAAGAAGAAGAAGAAGAGGGATCAAGCTAGGTCATGTTCTCCAATCTTCAAGATTTTGAGGCAATTGTAACTAAGGTATGATAGCTTATTCATCCATGGACATCTTTCATCCATGGAGTTCCCTAGTTTTCCCTAATTGTGAAGATGAAATCCCCAATTCAAGTTAGGGTTCCTTCCAATATTATGGGTTATGTTGATTATGGATCCAATTAAATGGATATTGATTGTTTATGATTGAATTAGTAGTGAATCATGTTATTTTGATGAAATTACATATTTTCTATGCCCAACCCTAGTCTAGTTGATGAAATTGAAGTAATGTGGGTTTATGCCTTGAAAGGGGAAATTGAGGATTTAGAGATAATCTTCTAGGGTTGATGACATGTGCAGTAATTGATTGAGAGTAAAGAGCATATAGACATGAATTGAATTAGATTAAACTATACATGTTGAATCATGATTAGTAAATGTTGGCTTTAAGCCTTTATGATGACATATGAATGGAATTTTCTTAAGAATGAAGCATGTGATTAGAATGTCTAGTGATGTAGGTATGTGTGATGATTATAAGAAGTACAGCTTTGAGAGTAAGGCTTGTAGTTAGGAGTGTTGATTACTAGGTCTTTGAGAGTAAATATAATATGATGAATTATGTATGTTAAGGCTTTGGGAGTGAAGCCTATATGAGGATGGTAGACTAGTAGACATCATTGTTGTGGAAGTACTTTACCCACCTAGACTACCTTATGCATGTATGATGCATGACCTAAGGGATATCTTATGAATTGAATATGGATTGAGTGTCAAGACATTCTTCCATGTATATTATATTGAATAAGAGATGGAAGTTTCACGCTAGTTGAGTCTGGCTTCCAAATGGGATCCTTCTATGCTAGTTGGGTCCGGGTTCCCAAAGCATGTCTCATGAGATGAAAACCTTTTACTTTAGTTGAGTCCGGATTTTTAGTAGCAATCTCCATATCTATAGAGTAGGTCAATTATGATAGCTTGAAGTTGTGATATCGTATCCCTTCATGAATAGCTTGACTTGGTAAGACAAGACCATGCATGTTAGCTTGAGTAGTAGATCTCATGGATAGCCTTGGATTGAGAAATCATACCCTTCCTAAGGTTAGCTAGAACTAGAATAATAGAATACTTGCATGATAGCATGACTTGGTAAGGCCAAACCATTTCATCAGTAGCTTGGATTGAGCAATAGTACCCTTCCTTGAGTAGCTTGGACTTGCATGAGAATGTACTTTCTATGATAGCTTGGTCTAGCATGATGAGGTGCTTTTTCTTGATAGCCTTGAATTGGTAAATCGTAACCATTCATGAGCAAGGTCTTTATGGGATTAGTCAAAAAGTACTTTTCCATGTGTAGTAGATATAGCTAAAGGGGGACAAGTCCCTAATCAAAGTAGCCTGTTTAAGATGAATCAAGGTTACTTCAACGAAGTATTCTGAGTAAGTTTTTATATAAGATTTTCTTATGTGATGTATGCTTAGCTTGGATTCTTGATATAGTTGCCTTCCTTGATATGTTTCACTAAAGGTGAATGTTCACTTATCTATGAGAAATGAGCTAAGGCTGAGATCATAAGATGATGAATATGTATGATGGCCTAAAGTGGTACTTAGCATGGGTGAGATTATGGGGTCATATCCATGAATTGCACAAGTATGACTTGAGGTTACTGATGAAGTATTTCTCTTATAGTATGATGATCTAGATGCATTGACTATGCCTATGACTATGTTGTTATCTCTTATGCTTGTAGCTTATATCTTATGTTGACTAATGCTTATGTTATACTCTTGATGATGTTATGTTAGCTATCATAATTAGTGATTGTACTTACGCATACTCTTGCCTACATTCTTATCAAATGTAGGGTCCGGCGATATTGAGTTCCATCCCCGTGGCTAGGTTCATAGTAGAGCAAGAAGTGAAGACTTGGTGAGTCCTCATAGCATTGAAGATTTGATCACCTTTCATTTATGTCTTTTATTTTCCTGATTAGAACTTTTGTATGGGCTGCGTCCCAAAGACATTTTATGATTTTAGATGGTTTGAGACATGTGTTATAGACTTCCGCTCGTTTTTAAAAAGGACTTTGATTGTATGGAAAATATTTTAAATTACTTACCATTTTTCTATTACTCTATGTTATGATATGCTAAGTGGCTTGTATGAGGCCTCTCGGTGTCTTATACGCCTTGTTAGATCTAGGAGGTACCCTGGGTCGTGACATTGGATTTCCATAGTGGGTTCCTTTCATCCACTAGGCCCCTAGAATTCAGTCAGCTCCTTGATTCTCCATATCTTGTTTAGACCTAGGGTTTCTAAAACCTTAGAGTTTTGTTGTGATTTAGCTCTTGTAGTATCCCTAATCGAAATAACAGGTTTTCTTGGAAAGTTTGCTTAATTCCTTGTATGAAAATTAGAAGCCTAGTTTGTGTAGATTTTCCTAGTTCATGATTACACTTGCTAGGTCAGTTAAACAGATAATCATGCTTTAGATTTCGAATGTCACATTATCAGTATATAAATGTTGCATACTCAGTTAAAATGTAATTATTTTGAGCTATTCAGTATGTCAGTCACATTTCAGTCATATACATATTCAGTTGGAAGTAGACTTAGCACCGAGTTGGACTAGGGTTCAGCATACCCTCATAGTCCTAAAACTACGTGCCCTCGTAGGATTATAAGTCTCCTATGTAGGGCATCAGATTTAGTAATCACACCAGTACTACCTTGATACCCTGACAAGGTATATTGGGTCCTCTCGATGGGGCGTATACATCGGACTCCACGTTTAGCTCACGTGGTTTTATGTCGGTTAATAGTAGCTTCCAAAGGCAGACTCTCAGTGCATTTGACCAGGTTTTCAGTATATACTTCAACATTCAGTTCATCATGTTATCTTCAGGATTAGCACTTGATCATTGCATTCAGTTTAGCTTTTCAGTTATGTTTTTTGTATTTACATTCTTGCTCAGTTTAAGTCATTGCTCAGTTATGCTTTCTTCAGCTTATATATATTTGTTCAGCTTAGTATCTATATCCTGCATGCATAGTACATTCCAAGTACTGACGCGTATTATGCGCTACATCCTTTCATGATGTAGGTTATCCATATTACACTTAGATCGATACTCGGTCCGCATTTCAGCAGCTTCAGTGGTGAGTCCTCATACTTTGAGGACATTAGACATGCTTTTCACTTTAGTCTTTTTATTTAGTTTTAAATTTTGTAACAGTTAGCTGGGGGCATGTCTCAGCAACTCAACTCAGTTAGAGGCTTTTCAGACATAGTAGTAGAATCAGCTTGAATTGTTAAGTTTAATCTTTTAGTTGTTATTAAACTCTTAGTATGCTTTATACATTCAGACTAGTTGGGTATTCCCCATTGTCAGTTATCCATTGTTTTAGCTTCCGCATAGTACATGTTTTATTCACTTATTTGTAGTATGCTTGATATATGACAGGCATAGAGTTAGCTTGGGACAGGCATAGAGTTAGCTTGGGGTCACTCGTGATCCTAGATCCCGTGTTACGTCAAGGGGGTATCCTCGGAGCGTGACAAACTTGGTATCAGAGCATTAGGTTCAAGAGTTCTAGGATGTCTGAAAGCCACAAAGTAGAGTCTCTTTTATGAGTGTGAAGTGGACCACATCTATGAGAAGGAGGCTACGAAGTGTCTTAAGAAAAACTTCACTTTCTTTGTATTTTTATCGTGTGTGAAACTCTCCCAGAACCCTTCTCAGTCTCTACTCCAGTTGGTAACCCAGTTATAGCTAGACGGGTATACAAAAATTGCTCTGTCATAGTCTCTTAGAAAGTCACCTCAGTAGATCTTGTAGAGTTAGAAATGGTAGATTTTGATATCATTCTAGGCATGGATTGGTTACATTCTTGTTATGCCTCAGTCGATTGTAGAACACGAATCGTTCGATTTCAGTTTCCAAACAAGCCAATCTTAGAATGGAAGGGTAGTAGCTCAATGCCTATGGGTCGATTCATCTTTTACCTTAAGGCTAGAAAAATGATTTCCAAAGGGTATATGTACCATCTTGTTTGGGTTAAGGATTCAAACTCTGAAACCCCAACTCTTGAGTTAGTCCCTCTAGTAAATGAGTTTCCAGAAATGTTTCCAAAAGATCTTTCCAGAGTTCCTCCCGAAAGGGAAATCAACTTCGGAATAGATCTTCCTCCGGATACCCAGCTTATTTCGATTCCTCCTTACTAAATGGATCCAGCTGAGTTAAGGGAATTGAAAGAAAAATTGAAAGACCTTCTAGATAAGGACTTAATCAGACCTAGTATATCTCCATGGGGTTCTCCATTGTTATTCCTGAAAAAGAAAGATGGTTCTCTTAGGATGTGCATTGACTTTCGTCAATTAAACAGAGTCACAATCAAGAATAAGTACCCCATCCCCGGGATTGATGACTTATTCTACCAACTTCAGGGTGCTAGTTGTTTTTCTAAAAGAGACCTCAGATCCGGCTATCATCAGCTAAGAGTCAGAGATAGTGACATTCCGAAGATTGCCTTCAGGACTCGGTATGGTCACTATGAATTTGGAGTTATGTCTTTTGGACTAACAAATGCTCCTGCAGTTTTCATGGACTTAATGAACAGGGTGGTCAAACAGTATTTGGACTTGTTCATCATCGTCTTTATTGATGATATCCTCATTTATTCTCGGAGTAAGGAGGAGCATGCGAATCATCTGAGAGTGGTTCTGTAAACTCTCAAAGATCGCCAGTTATTCTCTAAGTTCAACATATGTGAATTTTGGTTACAGTCGGTTGCTTTCCTTGGTCACTTGGTATCTAGCGAAGGGATCCGAGTGGATTCTCAGAAAATTAAGGCAGTACAGCATTGGCCCAGACCCACGTCTCCAATAGATATCATAAGTTTCATAGGTTTTGCCAGTTATTACAGGAGATTTGTTGAATGATTTTCATCCATAGCTTCCCCATTGACCAAGTTGACTCAAAAGAAGGTCAAATTTCAGTTGTTAGATTAGTGTGAGAAAAGATTCTAAGAACTGAAGACTAGTTGACTACAACTCCGGTCTTGACTCTACCAGATGGTTCAGATGGTTATGTGATTTATTGTGATGCATCCAGGGTCGGCCTAGGTTGTGTGTTGATGCAGCGAGGTAAGGTCATAACTTATGCTTCTAGACAACTTAAGGTTCATGAGAGGAACTACCCGACTCATGACCTCGAGCTTGCAGCTGTAGTATTTTCCCTAAAGATTTGGAGACACTATCTCTATGGTGTTCATGTTGATGTATTCACAGATCACAAGAGCCTCTAGTATGTGTTCACCCAGAAGGATTTGAATCTTCATCAGAGGAGATGGCTTGAATTCCTCAAAGACTATGACATGAATGTGCTTTACCATCCTAGTAAGGCTAGGCCGATTCTCTCAGCAGGCTGTCTATGGGTAGTGTAGCACATGTTGAGGAAGAAAGGAAAGAGCTAGCCAAAGATGTTCACCGGCTTGCTCACTTAAGAGTTTGCCTTACGGACACATCAGATAGTGGGGAGATAGTTAAGAATGGATCAAAATCTTCATTGGTAGTGGAGATTAAGGAAAAATATGATAGTGATCCTATATTACTTCAGTTGAAAGGTGCATTTCATCAGCAGAAAGTAGAGGTTTTCTCCCAAGGGGGAGATGGTGTACTTCGTTACCAGGGTCGCTTATGTATTCCTAATGTGGGTGAAATTGAGGCAATAGATCCTTACAGAAGCTCATAACTCTAGGTATTCTATTCATCCAGGTGCCACTAAGATGTACCGTGATCTACGGGAAGTCTTTTGGTGGAACGACATGAAGAGGGACATAGGAGATTTTGTGGCTAAGTGTTCTAATTGTCAACAGGTTAAGGTAGAACATATGAAACAAAGAGGTATGACTCAGGAGATTAACATTCCTATATAGAAGTGGGAGGTGATAAATATGGACTTCATTATGGGTTTACCTCGTACTCGCAGACAACATGACTCCATTTGTGTGATGGTAGAAAGAGCCACTAAGTCCGCTCACTTCTTGGCTGTCAAGACTACAGATTCAACGGAGTACTACGCTAAAATCTACATCAATGAGATAGTCAGGTTGCATGGGGTTCCCTTGTCTATCATCTCAAATATAGGTCCTCAGTTTACCTCTCATTTCTGAAAATCGTTTCAGAAAGGTCTTGGTACTCAGGTAAATCTCAGTGTAATATTTCATCCACAGACGGATGGTGAGGTAGAACGTACCATTCAGACCTTAGAGGGCATGTTGAGAGCTTGCGTGATCGATTTCAAAGGTATTTGGGATGATGATCACCTACCTCTCATAGAGTTCACCCATAATAATAGCTTTCATTCCAGTATTCAGATGGCCCATTATGTGGCCCTATATGGGTGTAGATGTAGATCTCTGGTTGGTTGGTTCGAAATCAATGATTGGGTTTTTCTGCAGGTGTAACCTATGAAGGGGGTGATAAGATTTGACAAGAAAGGGAAGCTCAGTCCTAGATATGTAGGTCCGTACAAAATCCTGAAAAGGGTTGGTAATGTGGCATATGAGTTAGAGTTGCCAGCAGAACTAGAAGCGGTTCATCCAGTCTTTGACATTTCCTTGTTGAAGAAGTGTGTGGGTGATCTGGCATCAATAGTACCATTAGACAGTGTGGCTATGAAGGATAGTCTCACTTATGAAGAGGTGCCTGTTGAGATCCTTGACCGTCATGTTTGTAGGTTCAGAAATAAAGAAGTAGCTTCAGTGAAGGTTTTGTGGAGGAGTCAGTCCGTAGAGGGAGCTACTTGGGAAGCAAAAGAAGTCATGAAGGCCAAGTATCCTCATCTCTTTCCTTGCAATTCCCTTTCAACTTGAGATAATAGTTCCCCTCAACTCTCTCAGTTTATGCTTGCGTAAATTCTGTCTCAGTATTGTGTTCCTTCAGTTGTTCTTGCATTTCAGCATATTTGCATGTTGATGGAACTCACTTCAGTTAGATATCAGTTTCTAGTACTTAGTGGTAGGGATTGCGGATCCTTAGTGGTAGGGATTGTGGATCCTTCCCTCCATACTTAGCATGTTTAGACTTCATTCGAGGACGAATGTTCCAAAGGGGGGGGGATAGTATAACACCTCGGACTTAAGAAAATAGAAAATGCAGCTTTCCAAGACCTGGTGCAAAAACCATGGAAGCCACCGACCGTTCGTGGTCTGACACACGGTCCGTAGGTGGGGTTCGTCATTGGGCACGAAATGTTTATGGTCTCTGACCCCACCCACGGTCGACCAGGACGGTCTGTGGTTGGACCTACGGACCGTAGTTGAGGATCAACAGCCAATTGGAGGGAAATGGTTATTGAGTCAACTTCAAACGGTCATATCTTTTAGCACAAGATGAATTAGGTGGCCCATGACCTATCAAATGAAAGATAATTGAATCCTCTTTCCAACCCCACCGAGTTTGCTAAAATCCCATATCGAAGTAAAACTTTATGCTTCTTTTGGTGAAACCCTGTCGGGAAGAGCTTGTTCGACGATCCCTACCAACGGTTGGTAGGTCAAACGACGGCTCGTTAGTCCTGTAGTAGTTGCACTCATCAGATTTTAGTCAGGGTCATTTTGGTCCTTTCCCTTACGTTTTGGGCACTTAAACTATATCATTTTATGCCTAACCTACGTCGTTTTACTCAGTTTAAGCCTAACAACTTAGTCAGACATACCCAGAACCCTCATTCTCCAAAAATCATCCATACTTGGAGCAAAAAGAAGAGGAAAAGTCGACCAAACCTCTCAAGAACCAGTAGCAGTGTTCTTCAAGTTTCAGCCCCAAAATGCAAAGGATTTCTCCGTAGATTTCGTCACCGGGTATGTGGAATTTTACTAATGGGTTTCTTTCATCCACTAGGTCCCTAGAATTTAGTGAGCTCCTTGATTCTCCATATCTTGTTTAGACGTAGGGTTTCTAAAACCTAGGACTTTTGTTGTGATTTAGCTATTGTAGTATCCCTAATCGAAATAACAGGTTTTCTTGGAACGTTTGCTTAATTCCTTGTATGAAACTCAGAACCCTAGTTTGTGTAGATTCTCCTAGTTCATGAATTACACTTTCTAGGTCAGTTAAACAGATAATCATGTTTTAGATTTCAAATGTCACATTATCAGTATATAAATGTTGCATTCTCACTTAGCATGTCAGTATTTTGAGCTATTCAGTATTTCAGTCATATACATATTCAGTTGGGAGTACACTTAGCACCAAGTTGGACTAGGGTTCAGCGTACCCTCATAGTCCCACAACTACGTGCCCTCGTAGGAATATAAGTCCCCTCTGTTGGGCCTCAGATTTAGTGATCACAATAGTTATGCCTTTATACCCTGAAAAGGTATATTGGGTCCTCTCGATGGGGCGTATACATCGGACTCCACGTTTAGCACACGTGGTTTTATGTCGGTTAATAGTAGATCCCACAGGCAGACTCTCAGTTCATTTGACCAGGTTTTCAGTATATACTTCAACATTAGGTTCAACATGTTATCTTCATGAGTAACACTTGGTCATTGCATTCAGTTTAGCTTTTCAGTTATGTTTTCAGTATTTACATTCTTGCTTAGTTTATGTTATTGCTCAGTTATGCTTAAGCTTATATATATTTGTTCAGCTTAGTATCTATATCCTGCATGCTCAGTACATTCCAAGTACTGACGCATACTCTGCGCTACATCCTTTCATGATGTAAGTTAAGGTACTCAGCATCCAGATCACGCTTAGATCGATTCTCGGTCCGTATTTCAGCCGCTTCAGTGGTGAGTCCTCATATTTCGAGGAAAAGAGATATTCTTTTCACTTTAGTCTTTTTATTCAGTTTACAGTTTTGTTAGAGTTAGCTGGAAGGCATGTCTCAGCAACTCAACTCAGTTAGAGGCTTTTCAGACATAGTAGTAGAATCAGCTTGAATTGTTAAGTTTAATCTTTCAAATTGTTATTAAACTCTTAGTATGTTTTATATATTCAGACTAGTTGGGTATTTCCCATTTTGAATTATCCATTATTTTAACTTCCGCATAGTACATGTTCAATAATTTATTCACAGTATGCTTGATATATTTCAGACACAGGGTTAGCTTGAGGTCATTCGTGATCCTAGGTCTCGTGTTACGTCAATGGGGTAGCCTCTGGTTGTGACAGAGTTTTTCACTGGCCAATTTAAATAGTATTTCTAAAATACGAAATTAATATGAAAACTAAATAAAAAATAAAGTGAACAACTTCCAACAACTAACAAGCAGTTATCAAATCATAACTACACAACTTATTAGAAAAAATATTCAGAAATGTATGAATCAATCCAAGTATATAAAAATAACAATAGTATAATCAAATTTAGCAACAGCTGCATAAGTCATCATTAGAAAATATTAATAAGTCAAAAGAACAGTTAAAAATAGTGCTACTATTAATTAGCTCAAATCAAAATTGTAAGTGACTAAAGAAATCATAAAAATGTCTGAATCATTTATAACAAAGCAATATAATAATAATAATAATAATGACATAAATATAAATAACAATGGAAGAATAAAGCATAACAACAATAAAAGAAACACATAACACTATATATAAAAAAATCAGTACATAACCAAATCAATATGCATAATAGATTGGGCAACTAGAGCACAAAATGATAAAATGGTTAAGACTAAAATGGAACAGACACAAATATTAATCAATAATTAAAATAAAATTAAACTAAAAAAAAGATCTGGTTGTCGGAATAGAGCTCGGAGCTCTGAATTGTTCTTGCTTTGCCGGAGTTAATGGTGAAAACACCAGTAAATACAAACAACAAAATTAAAAAGGGGAAAGGGGAAGGAACTGGCGGCATTTTGGGTCTTGTTTGGAGTTGTTTTCTCCGGGTTTGGGGGGTCGTTTGGTTGCTGTTTTGTGTCTGGTTCGAGTTTCTGGTTGCAGCAATGTTATTTCGTGACGGGTCTTGCCAGAAATGGCGGATCTGATGGGTTTGGGGTCCGGTATTTGGTGGGTGTAGCAAGCTTGAAGCTCGTTCGCTTCGTGGGTTGTTTTTCGGTGTGGAGGAAGAAGGAGAACAGTTGGGTTGGAGTTTGTTTGGTAGTGGGTTGCATTTTCAGATGGGTGGTGGCGTTTGGTGGGTTGGAGCTGCTGGTTGCAGCAAAGAAAACAAAAGGGGTTTTGGGTCTGTTTGGTTGGCTGATTTTGTGGATTTGGGGTCTATTTGGATCGGGGTTTTGCCGGAAAAAGAGGTTAACGGAGGTGGTTCGTTGGGTTGGGGTTTCTCGGAGGTCGTTTGGTCGTTGTTAATGGTTGTTTCTGGTGGCTTTTGCGGTGGTTTCAAGTGAGGGAGAGGGCTGGTTTCGGGTGGTTGTTTCCGGTGGTTTTCTAGTTGTGGAGCTCGTTTTTGGGTTTGTTTGTCGAGCTGGTAGTGGGTCTGATTTGTTCCGGTCAAAACTAAAATGCAACGGTGGGAAGAAATGGAGCTATTGTTAGGTGGTAGAATGGAGCTTTGGTTGTTGGTCGGAGCTCCGATGCACTTGTCGGAAAAATCATGAACAGTAAAAGAAATTTTTTAAGACTAAAATTCTAAAAATTCACTCCCAAATTTAATATTTATCCATCATTACTAATTTAATGACCAAGAAATAGTTTAAATTATACATATAAGGATAAATATCGATAAACTTATTTAAAATTATAAAAAATAAATTTTGAACTATTGAATAAATAAAACTTAAAAGTTATGAATTTTAAAAATGTTAGGTCAAAATTAGGTGTCAACAGCTATCCCTTTCGTTGGATATTATTGATAAAATAAATCATGGACAAATAAAATTGACAAACTCGATTTTGGCCGAACACATGACCTTCATATAAAAGTGTCGTTTGAATGTGGTGGAAGTCGATCCTCAACTTGCTTCCAATAGCTTCCACGTTGTGTTGTGTCCTTGTTGACGTAGTCCACACCTATGGCTTAATTGAGAATGCGTCCTCTTGGATGTTCTCAAAAAAATAAAGATAAAACTCATTAATAGAGACATAATTAAAGAAAAAAAGGTAGCATCTCTTACGATACGACGAATGAAAATGATCCATTGGTAGGATATAAATGCATGTCCATCGGTAGGACGAATGAAGATGATTCATCAGTAGAATATAAATACATGTTTATCGGTAGAACGAATGAAGATGATTCATCGGTAGTATCTGAATATATGTCCATCGGCAGGACGAATGAATATGATCCATCGGTAGGACGAATGAAGATGAGCCATCGGTAGGATCTTTGTGCAAAATAAATGCATGTCCATCGGTAGGACGAATGGAGATGATCCATCGATAGGATGTAAATGTATGTCGATCGGTAGAACGAATAAAAATGATCCATTGGTAAGATATAAACGCATGTCCGTTTGTAGAACGAATGAAAATGATCCATCAGTAGGATCTGAATGTATATCCTACAACGCAAGCCTCCTCCGACTTCAACGTGGAATAGATAGGGTGCACATCCTTCACCTCCGAATAGATGCAACTTAAAATATCTTTTAAAGCTAGCCTCCTCCAACTTCAATGTGAATATACAAAGGTGCACATCCTTCAACTCCAAATAGATGCGACTTAAAAGTATCTTTCAACGCCAGCCTCCTCCGACTTCAACGTGAATAGACAAAGGTGCACATCGTTCACCTCTGAATAGATGCGACTTAAAAATATCTTTCAACGTCAGCGTCCTCTGACTTCGACGTAGAATAGATAGGGAGCACATCCTTCACCTCCGAATAAATGCAACTTAAAAATATCTTTCAACGCAAGTCTCCTCCGACTTCGACGTGGAATAGATAGGGTGCACATCCTTCACCTCCGAATAGATGTGACTTAAAAGCAAATATCTTTCAGCGCAAGTCTCCTCCGACTTGAATGCATAATAGATACGGTGCACATCCTTCACCTCCGAATAGATGAAACTTAAATGCAAATATCTTTCAACGCAAGTCTCCTTCGACTTGAACACAGAATAGATGGGGTGCACATCCTTCACCTTCAAACAGATGTAACTTAAATGAAAATATCTTTCAACGCAAGTCCCCTCCAACTTGAACGCGGAATAGATAGGGTGCACATCCTTCACCTCTGAATAGATGCAACTTAAATACAAATATATTTCAAAGCAAGTCTCCTCCGACTTGAACATGGAATAGATAGGGTGCACATCCTTCACCTCCGAATAGATGCAACTTAAATGCAATGGCCTTCTCGGGGAATGAAAATGCAATGATCCTTTTGGGAAATGAAAAATGCAATGGCCCTCTTGTCAAATGAAAAATGCAATGACCCTCTCGGCAAATGAAAAATACAATGGCCGTCTCGGCAAATGAAAACTGATATGGCCCTCTTGGAAAATTAAAAATCCAATGGCCCTCTCGGTAAATGAAATATGCATCCTCTCGGCAAATGAAAAATGAAAATGATGAATGACTTGATGATTGTCCACTGTAACGAGCGACTCGATGATTGTCCAACAATAACGAGGTGGATGGCTCGATGATTGTCCATTGTAACGAGATGGATGGCTCGATTTTCCAACTGTAACGAGGTGGATGTGTAACACCCCATATCTGAAAAAGGGAAAAGAAACCAGATTCCTGAATTTGCAGGTGCAACCCACGCCGGCCACCCACGACTCGTGAAGGGGACCACGAATCGTAGGTTTGGTCCGTGGTTGGCCTCCCTAGTAGTGGTCTGAGGGCCCAGAACCACGGCCTGACCAACGGACCGTTGGTCAGACCACGGTCCTTGGTGGGAGGTCCATAGTTCGAAGCCCCAAAGTCATGGTCTCTGATGGCCAACGACGGTCGACCAGGACGGGTCGTGGGTCAGACCACGGTCCGTCGATTGGGTCAGTCGGTAGCTAGCTGTCAGTTATTTTCAGGGGTTGTTGGGTCTTTTCCTAATTAATTAGTTCCTATACTATGTCATTTTGCCTATGTTTAGGACCCACTATATAAGTCTTTTTACCCCAAATTTCCCATTAGAAATCATTCTCTCCAAACTCACCAAAAAGAAAAACTCTCAAATAATTCTCTCTCTAGAAACTTGAAGAAGAAAAAGATTCAACCTAGGGTTTCAAGTCAAGGTCTCAATTCATCTATTGAAGGCTAGCTTTTGGATTCAAGGTATGATAGTTTTCATCCACGGATTCCTTCCATCCATGGAGTTCCCAAATTCCTCTATTTCAAAAGGTAGAATTCCCCAATTGAGTTAGGGTTTTCTTCAATTATCATGGGTTCTCTGAAATATGGATTTAAATGAGTGATTTATGATCCCTTATGCATGAATTGATGATACATGATTATTTTGTGATTATTTCCCAATGAACCCATGTATTCCCCATATTTTCAAGCTATGAATCATATGATGTGGGATATTTATCTTCAAGGAAGAGTTTTATGAAATTAAGAATGTATTGCAAGTTTTACATGTATTTATGATGAAATCCATATTTAACCCATGTTTTCTAAGTATTGATGATTGGAAGTGGGTTTTGACCTCAAGAGGTAAATTATTGACTTATGCATTTTTTTATGTTATCTATGCAAATATTTTAAGGGTGATTTGAGAGTAAAGTACCAATGATGATGTCGTGTTGTGAAAGGATATTCTCATAAATACATACTAGCATGATGTGAAAGGTTTTCTCACATAGAAATGATTCTTAGGTTGAAAGGCTTTCTCACCTAATTGAATCAAAGAGTAAGAGCTATCCTAATGAACTAGCTTAGTTTTGTTGTCCAAAGGCACCTTTCCATGGATTATGAGATAAGTCGAGACTTAATAACTATTCCATGGGATTTATGCTTAGCACCGAGTGGATATTGATGATGAGATGGAAGCTCTCCCGTTAGTAGAGGCTGAGTTTCTAGAAGCAATCTCATGAGATGGTAGCTCCCCCATTAGTAAAGGCCGGGTTTCTAGTAGCAGTCTCCTTATCCCTTAACTATGTGCCCCCATAGGTTGCTTTGCTAGTGGATCCACTTAAGCTAAAAGTTCATGGTCCTTACCTTGGCAAGTAGGAAAACCCTTTTCGGTGTGGGAGACACTGGGATCATATTATAGCTCACATTTTCTCTATATCGGTTAAGGCTAATTCCCCACAAGTAATAATGAACTAAGGTTCCTTCAAGATGTATCACATATGACTTCAAAGGTTTTAAAGATGAAGTTAGCTTGAATTGACCATGATTTTACGGCTTATGCTTTATAACTCTTTTATATCACGTTTAGCTTGGTCAATTGTATGTCATGAATGAAATGCCCATTTTAGCATGATTTAAATGTTTTATGCATGGCTATCATACTTGGTACATTGTTTTGTACTAACGCATACTATTGCCTACATTTTCCCTAAATACAGGGTCTGACATTCAGGGTCATCAGTTTTGTGGCTAGAGGTTGGCTTGAGATATTCCCGAGCTTTTGTGAGTCCTCATGCTTCGAGGATGGACTTTCATTATTTTCACTTTCTTTCATGTATTTCTCTTTTGGAAATTATATATGGGCTACGCCCAATTTCATTCTATTGTATTAGATGGCTATGATGAGACAAGTGTATTAGACTTCCGCTTTTTGTTTTATAAAATTATGTGGACTTGGACTATTGTTTTACTCTTATTGTTCTATTTCTTATATTATGAGGACTAAGTGGCTTGTATGGAGTCTTTCAGGATTCCATATGTCATGTTACATCTAGGGGTACCCCTGAGTCGTGACAGGAGGACTCGATGATTTTCTTGAAAGTTTCATCCTCTCAATGCTTTCACATGTTCCTGTACTTGAAAAGGAACGATTAGTAGACACAATGTCGCCTTAGCTAGCAACTTAGTCAAGAAACCTTGCGCAAATATTCATTAAAAGAGAATATGTATAGAATGCCTTATCACTATGACGCATGTGAGCAACCAACATTTTACTCTTGACCATTTTTTGTTTATTGTGACTCATGTCTTACTGGGGGATTTGTACGAGGTGTTGATGGCTCGTATCATGAATATATTTTTGTCACAACCCAGGGGTACCCCCTAGATGTAACATGGCATATAGAACCCCGAAGGACCCCATACAAACCACTTAGCTTTCATAACACAAGAAATAGAACAATAAGAGTAAACCAAAAGTTCAAGTCCAATAGTTTTTATAAAAGAAAAGCGGAAGTCTAAAACACTTGTCTCAATATAGCCATCTAATACAAAGAATGAAATTGGTCCTAGCCCATACATCATGTCCAAAAGAGAAATACATGAAATAAAGTGAAATAATAAAACTCCGTCCTCGAAGCATGAGGCCTCACCAAAGCTCGGAAATCCCGAACTCAACCACTAGCCACAAAACTAAGAAACTTGACTGTCGGACCCTACATTTGGGGTAATGTAGGAAAGAGTATGCGTTAGTACAAAACAATGTACCAAGTATGATAGCTATGCATAAAACATTTAAAACATACTAAAATGGACATTTCATTTAATTACATGCAATTGACCAAGCTAAAACATGATATAAGAGAGTTAGAAAACATAAGTCATAAAACCATGGTCAATGCAAGCTAATCATTTTTAAAGCCTTTGAACTCATATGCGATACTTCTTGAAGTAACCTTAGTTCATTATTGATGTGGGAAGTAGCCTTAACTGAAATAGAGACCATGTGAGCTATAACTTTATCCCCCGGTGTCTTCCACACCGAAAAGGGTTGTCCTACTTGCCACAGTAAGGACCATAATCTGAGATAAAGTGGATCCACTAGGTAATGTCTATCTAGATAATCATCCTATGGGGCACATAGGTAAGGGATAGAGAGATTGCTATTAGAAACCCGACTTCTACTAACGGGAGATCTTCTATCTCAATATCCGTGCTAACCATAATTCCTACAGAATAGTCATTTCTTCTTGTTCTTATAAACCATGGAAAGACACGTCATCCTGCCAATCAAAGCTAAGTCATCATCCATGGAAAGGTATCTTTCAATAACCAATCCAAGTTAGGTTCATTAGGATAGCTCTTAGTCTTTGATTCAATTAGGTGAGAAAGCCTTTCAACCTTAGAATCCTTTATTATGTGAGAAAATCATTAACATCTTTCTTTGTATTTATGAGAAATTCTTTCAATAACACATCATGATCATCATCATTGATACTTTACTCTTAAAGCATCCTTAAAACATTTGCATAAATTTAATAAGAAAATGTATAAATCCATAATTTACCTCTTGAGGTTCAAAAGCCACTTTCAATAATCAATACTTAGAAAATAAGGGTTGGATATGGATTTCATCATAAATTCATGTAAAGCTATCAATACATGCTCAATTTCATAAAACTCTTCTTTTATAATTAAAATCCCACATCATATGATCAGAACTTGAAAACATGGGTTACATGGATTCATGGGGGAAATCATCATAAATCATAGTACTTCATCAATTCATGCATAAAGGATCATAATTCAATCATTTAAATCAACAATGAAAAGAACTCATGAATATTGAAGAAAACCCTAACTCAATTGGGGAATTCTAACTTTGAAATAGAGGACTTTGGGAAATCCATGAATGTAAGGAATCCGTGGATGAAAACTATCATACCTTGAAGCCAATATCTAATCTTCAATGGAAGAATTGAGACTTGACATTGACCACAGCTTGAATCCTTTATTCTTCTTCAAGTTTCTAGAGAGAGAAATATTTGAGAGCTCTTCTTTTTGGTGAATTTGAGGAGAATGGGGTGAATAATCTAATTTGGGGGTTGACATTACTTATATAGGGGTCTTAGTGAAGGGTAAAACGACATAGTATCGAATTAAAACAATCTGAAAAAGACACAAAGGACCCTGACTTACGATTAAAAGCACTGGTCGCCGGGGCTCGCCGAAGGGCACTTGGCGACTCCCCAAATGATGGTCTGGCTCCTAGGACATCATATTGGCCTCGGCCTCCCAAGTAGCACTCTCAAGTAACTGATTCCTCCACAACACTTTCACGGAAGTTATTTCTTTATTTCTCAACTTCTTGACTTGACGGTATAGAATCTCTACCGGAACTTCCTCAAAAGAAAGATTCTCCTTAACTCCCAACCTTTCTAAGGAAACTATGGATATCGGATCACCAACACATTTCTTCAAAATAGAGACATGGAAAACTGGATCCACTACTGCCAACTCATTCGGCAACTCTAGCTCATAAGCAACCTTACCAATACGTCTCAAAATCGTATATGGGCCTATATATCGGGGACTAAGCTTCCCTTTCTTACCAAACCTCATTACACCTTTCATGGGTAAGATTTTTAAGTAAACCCAATCATGAATGTCAAACTCAAGATCTCTTCTTCTTACATCGGCATATGACTTTTGCTGACTTTGAGTCGTTTTCAACCTCTCTCTAATAAGTTAAACTTTCTCTATGGCCTCATGTACCAACTCGGGACCTATGAAGGCAACTTCACCCACCTCAAACCATCCTATAGGAGATATACACCTCTTACCATATAAGGCCTAAAATGGAGTATCAATACTCGAGTGATAGTTATTGTTATAAGCAAACTCAATCAATGGCAAATGGTCATCCCAAATACCCTTAAAATCAATCACACAAGCTCTCAACATGTCTTCCAAAGTTTGGATAGTACGCACCGCTTTCCCATCAGTTTGGGGATGAAAGGCCGTACTAAGCTTAACCTGAGTACCAAGACCCTTTTGGAATGACTTCCAAAACAGAGAAGTGAATTGGGTACCACGATCAGAAATAATGGACAAAGGGACTCCATGCAACTTTACCATTTTTCTCAAGTATAACTTGACATAGTCCTCCGCCGAATAAGAAACCTTGACGGAAAGGAAATGAGACAATTTCGTCGTCCGATGTACTATCACCCAAATCGAATCATGTTATCGTCGGGTGCGAGGCAAACCAATTATAAAGTCCATATTCAAATATTCCCACTTCCAAGTAAGAATGCTAATATATTGGGACAAACCTCCCGGTTTCTGATGCTCAACTTAGACTTGTTGGCAATTTGGCCACTTAGCCACAAATCCCGCAATATCCTTCTTCATTCCATTCCACCAATAGACCTCATGTAAATCACGGTACATATTGGTGGCTCCCAGGTGAATGGAATACGGCGAACTATGGGCTTCTTTCATGATATGTTCCCTCAAGTCATCAACATTTGGAACACATAAACGACCTTGATATCTAATTATACCATCTCTCCTTTGGGATAAAGACTCAATGGATTTCTTAAGGACTGCTTCTTTTTAACTCAACAAAAATTGGATAAAACCTTGCTTGGTTTTCACATCCGCCACAAAAGACAATTCAGAACCATTGTGAACCATAACACCATCCTTGGTGGAGTCCACTAGTTGAATGCCTAATCGGGCCAATCTATGAACATCTCAAGCCAACTTTTCTTTTTTTCTTCAACATGAGCCACACTACCCATAGATAACCGACTAAGAGCATCCGCCACCACATTTTCCTGTCCGGAGTGATAGAGAACACTAATGTCATAATATTTCAATAACTCAAGCCACCTTCTTTGGCGAAGATTTAGACCTTTCTAATTGAACACATATTGCAAACTCTTATGGTCGGTAAACACATCTACATGCACACCCCACAAATAATACCTCCAAATCTTTAAGGCAAAAACAACCACCGCTAGTTCAAGGTCATGGGTAGGATAATTCTTCTCATGAATCTTAACTTGCCTTGAGGCATAGGAAATAACTTTCCCATTTTGCATAAGCACACATCCTAACCCAATCCTTGAGGCATCACAATAAACAATAAAGCCATCGGTCCCTTCCGTTAAGGTCAACACCAGAGCGGAAGTAAGTCTACCTTTCAATTCTTGCAAAAATCTTTTCACATAATTCGGACCATATGAACTTAGCCTTCTTTTGAGTCTAAGCCGTCAAAGGAGAGGCAATCGAAGAGAATCCCTCAACAAACCTTTTATAGTAACAGGCTAAACCCAAAGAAACTTATAATATCTTAAGGAGTTAGAGGCCTAGGACAACTCTTAACCGCATTCGTCTTCTTAGGATCTACCTCAATACCCTTACTTGAAACAATAAGGCCAACAAAAGCAACAGATCTTAGCCAAAACTCACATTTGCTAAACTTCGCAAATATTTGTTGGTCCTTAAGAACTTGCAACACAATCCTCAAATGATTAATATGCTAATTCTCATTTCTCGAATAAATCAATATATCATCAATGAAAACAATCACAAAAATATCAAGGTATTGTCTAAACACCCTATTCATCAAATTCATAAACGCCGCCGGAGCATTAGTCAACCCAAACGACATTATCAAAAATTCATAATGATCATACCAAGTTCGAAAAGCTGTCTTCAGAATGTCATCTTCTTTCATCCTCAATTGGTGATAACCCGATCTAAGGTCAATCTTAGAGAAATAAGTTTCTCATTGAAGTTGGTAAAATAAATCATCTATCCTTGGGAGAGGATACTTATTCTTAATGGTCACCTTATTCAACTGACGATAGTCAATACACATACGAAGAGAACCATCTTACTTTCTAACAAACAAAACTGGAGCAGTCCATGGAGAGATACTTGGTCGAATGAAACCCTTATCCAACAAATCTTTCAATTGTTACTTCAACTCCTTAATTTCTGCCGGAGCCATTCGATAAGGAGGAATAGAAATAGCTTGCGTATTTGGGAGAAGGTCAATACCGAAGTCTATTTCCCTCTCGGGAGGAATACCGGGTAAATCATCTGGGAACACTTCCGGAAACTCATTAACAACGGGGACCGACTTGAGAGTAGGGGTTACAGAATATATATCCCTCACCCTAACTAGATGGTAAATGCAACCCTTAGAAATCATCTTTCTAGCTTTAAGATAAGAGACAACTAACCCTTAGGCATTGAAATTCCCCAT
Source organism: Solanum etuberosum (assembly GCA_029582245.1). NCBI lineage: Eukaryota > Viridiplantae > Streptophyta > Magnoliopsida > Solanales > Solanaceae > Solanum > Solanum etuberosum. The sequence goes on from JAJONR010001743.1 coordinate 23,539, forward strand.
TTCCACTCTAGGACAGGTTCATTCAGGAACTGAAACTTGACTACACGAGTTTTACAATCCATAGAAGCATAACATGAGTGCAGCCAATCCATACCAAGAATAACATAAAAATCTATCATATCAAGCTCTACCAATTCAACAAGAGTAACTCTACAGGACAAGGAAATGAGACACTTTCTATAGACCCTCTTAGCCACAATAGAATCACCAACAAGAGTAGAGATAAAAAAAGGTTCTAACAACACATCAAGAAGAACATCAAACCTCATAGCCACATATGGCGTCATAAAAGACAAAGTAGCACTAGGATCAAGTAAAGCATAAACATCAAGTTGGAAAACTTTTAACATACCAGTAACCACATCGGGAGAACCCTCTCGTTCACCACGAGTTTGAAGTGCATATAATTAGTTTTTCTTAAGAGCATTGGGACCTGAACCACTAGAAGGAGCTTGCTTGCCCTCTCTTCCTTTAGCTATTATCAATGAGAAATCCCTCATTTTATGACCACTCTTACTAAAACTAAAGAAACCATCCGTGCCGGTTAGGCACTTACCCACGTGCTTCCTTCCACACTTAATACAAGTAGAAATAGGCAATGAAGATGCACTACCATTACCTCCTTGAGGACGGTTAGACACCCTATCTTTATTGAACTTAGGAGGAGCATTGGAGGAACCTTGACCAGAAAAACTTTCTCAAAATTTAGGATGACCATGTCCATCGGACCTTGCATGTGAGAAATTACCATCACCGGTCTTAGCCCTCTTTACCTCTCTAGACTTTTCCTTAAGTTTCTCCTCATCAATCTGATGTCCATGGACCATGAGACGAGAGATACCCATGTCATTGATGAGCATGGTGGTACGTCACTCTTTGACCAATTTAGGACAAACCTAAAACAAACTTACTCATCCTTACCCTTTAATCGACAACCATTGTTTGAGCATATTTAGACAACTGTGTGAACTTTAGAGCATATTCCCTCACACTTATACTTCCTTGTCAAACGTTAATAAAATCAAGCACCTTTGTTTTTCTCATATCAAGGGGAAAAAACCTATCAAGAAAAACGGCTTTAAACTTCTCCCAATCAAGAGGACCCGCATCTTTCTGTCTCTCATCCTTTCATTAGTTGAACTAAATTTTTGCCAAACCTTTTAGTTAATAGGTGGCCAACGCTGCCTTTTCTACCGGCGGAACTCCCATAATCATCAAAACCTTATAAACCTCATCAATGAACTCTTGAGGATCTTCCTCAACTTTAGACCCATGAAACTCCGGAGAATTCATCCTATTGAAGTCCCTCACTCTAGATGCCGCCGTGCCCAAATTTGGGTTCATGGAAACCGCAACCTCCCTATTGTCTTGGGCTGTCACGGCTTGAGCCAACACTTAAAAAGCAGCCCTAAACTCCGCATTAGTCACTTGTTCGGCCAAAGGATCGACCGGAACTTGAGGAGCTTGGGGAGGAACTTCTTGTTCCTCATTCTCCCTCACATTCCTTCTAGCATGAGCTCTTCGAATAGCCATATTCTGTAGAGCATCAGATAAGGATTAAGAGAGAGACCTTATAGAGTTAAACTCTATCACACGACTTTAGAGTAATGAAAGTAGTGGAGTTTCCTAATCATCTTGTAGCCTCTCATTCATAAATGTGGTGAGATTTACACTTATGAACAAGACTCTACTAGACGTGGCTTATGAGACATTCTAGGACCATTCTAAACCTTGTGCTCTGATACCAAGTTTGTTACGACCCAGGGGTACCCCCTAGATGTAACATGACATATAGAAACCCGAAGGACCCCATACAAGCCACTTAGATTTCATAACATAAGAAATAGAGGAATAAGAGTAAAACAATAGTCCAAGTCCAATAGTTTTTATAAAAGAAAAGCGGAAGTCTAAAACACTTATCTCAATATAGCCATCTAATACAATAGAATGTAATTGCACCTAGGCCATACATAATGTCCAAAATAGAAATACCTGAAAAAAGTGAAAAAATAAAACTCCATCCCCGAAGCATAAGGACTCACCAAAGCTCGAAAATCCGAACTCATACACTAGCCGCAAAATTGAGAAACCTGACTATCGGACCCTACATTTAGGGTAATGTAGGCAAGAGTATGCGATAGTACAAACCAATGTACCAAGTATGATAGCTATGCATAAAACATTTAAAACATGCTAAAAGGGACATTTCATTTCATTTCATTACATGCAATTGACCAAGATAAAACATGATACAAGAGAGTTAAAAAACATAAGTCATAAAACCATGGTCAATGCAAGCTAATCATCTTTAAAGCCTTTGAAATCATATGTGATACTTCTTGAAGTAACCTTAGTTCATTATTAATGTGGGAAATAGCATTAACCGACATCTAGACCATGTGAGCTATAACATGATCCCCCAGTGTCTCCCACACCGAAAAGGATTGTCCTACTTGCCACGGTAAGGAACATAATATGACCTAAAGTGGATCCACTAGCTAATGTCTATCTAGAAAATCATCCTGTGGGGGCACATAGGTAAGGGATAAATATATTGGTACTAGAAACCCGACCTCTACTAACGGGAGAGATTTCATCTCCATATCCTCTCAGTGCTAAGCATAATTCCCACGGAATAGTCATTTCTTCTTGTTCTTATTATCCATGGAAAGGCATATCATCTTGCCAATCCAAGGTAAGTCATCATCCATGGAAAGGTAAATTTCAATAACCAATCCAAGCAAGGTTCATTAGGATAGGTCTTAATCATTGATTCAATTAGGTGAGAAAGCCTTTCAACCTTAGAATCCTTTATTATGTGAGAAAACCTTTCACATTTTTCTTTGTATTTATGATAAAATCCTTTCAATAACAGATCATGATCATCATCATTGATACTTTACTCTCAAAACATCCTTAATACATTGGAATAGATTTCATAAGAAAATGCATAAATCCATAGTTTTCCTCTTGAGCTTCAAAACCCACTTTCAATCATCAATACTTAGAAAACAAGGGTTGGATATGGATTTCATAATAAATTCATGTAAAGCTAGCAATACATGCTTAATTTCATAAAACTCTTCCTTTATAATCAAAATCTCACATCATATGATTATAAATTTAAAACATAGGGGTTACATGGGTTCATGGGGGAAATCATCATTAAATCATAGTACTTCATCAATTCATGCATAAAGAATCATAATTCAATCATTTAAATCAATAATGAAAAGTACCAGTGACAATTGAAGAAAACACTAACTCAATTGGGGAATTCTATTTTTGAAATAGGGGAATTTGGGAACTCCATGAATAGAAGGAATCCATGGATGAAAACTATCATACCTTCAAGCCAATTGCTAATCTTCAATGGAAGAATTGAGACTTGACCTTGACCCTAGCTTGAATCATTTCTTCTTCTTCAAGTTTCTAGAGAGAGAAATATTTGAGACTTCTTCTTTTTGGTGAATTTGAGCAGAATGGGGTGAATAATCTAATTTGTGACTCGCCAAATGAGCCCTTAGCTCGCCTAATTTTATAGTTGGTCGACCTAGGAGTCAGACCAATTAGGTGATGGGGAGGTAACTTTAGCGGCATGCCGTACAGAACGGCGAGCCCAACTTGGCTCGCTTAAAGTTCTGGACTGTAGATGCTGGAATTAGGCCAAAGGGAGAGGGGGTTCCACTCAGCGGATCGCCAAGTTACTCGGCGATCACACCCTATTTCACCTATTCGGCTAAGGAAGTTAATATTTTCCCCTTCTTTAAATCTAGGGTGTTACAATTTTTCTCCATTATGGCAATGTTGGAGATTTTGAAGTTGACTTACAACTTCAAGCTATGCTGGATCATTTGAACTTGATTATCAAGATTTTGACACTACTTGGTGGAATTTTTGAGGTCTTCCTCAAAAATTCTGTCCCAGACCTTGAAATGATCTCCATTCATTACTTGCTGGAGATAGCATTTTTATTATGAATTTTTAAGATCTCAAAAATTTTGTCCCAATGTTTATTACAAGGAGAAAAGAAAAATACACTTGGTACATGACTGAGTCGGAGTGGCATCTACATATCATGTTGAGCCAAGAATCAGGTCAAATATAGTTCCAATCTTATGGATGATGCGTACCGCAAAGAATTCGAGACAAGGTCATCAGTAGAAAATGTACAATATGAACATGATGAACTAGAAAAATGATATTCCTTGCGATATTCAAAGCCTAAAGACAAAATATATGTCACATTATTGGAACAAATGACCAAATGAAGTAAAATAGGCGTGTCACACTGACGAGATTAGCCTAATGTCACATTTTACAATGAACAAATTAATTTTAAAAGGAAATGCAAATTATTATTTAAGGAATATAAAAACAATTGCTTTGAAAGATATTAGAGGTGGGCGCTTTCCCGACTCTTTTTTTTTAAAGAATAATGAATTTGAAAAGATAGTCAAATTTAGACTATAATTGGTACCAACAGTTAGAATTGCAGGTAAATCTCTATTTTTTTCTCTTTTTCTGACTAAGATTGAATTCAAGGTAATTCCTACAGCTTTAAGTGGTACCTAAAACACACTTAAGTTCAACAAGATTTGTTCATCTTACTTCAAACAAAGGTTATGAATTGTACCAATCCTCATGTTTTAAGTGTCCTCACAACAAAAAAAAGTCCTATTTTACACATATTTGAAGCATTTAATTTGAAGACATTTTTCAAAGTGCACTCACACTCGCAAGAATGTTCAATGCATGCAACTATGATACCATATTCTTGGCCCTTATGTAAATCTCCACTAATGTGAGAACATTTGGAATGAGATCATGTAGGGCTTGTTATTGGCTTTTAATGTAGGCTTATGGACGGGTAGGATATTTAGTTGGGATTTGAGCATCACATTAATGTTGTGCTATTGACGATTGATACGCCTTTGACGTCTGATCCTCCTCATTGTCCTTTTCTTTTATTTCAGCTTCTTTTGAATCCTTAATTGTTGGAGCTTTTCCTTTTTTCACCCCTTTATTTTCTTTCGGATTCTTTTGAGTTCTTATTTCTTGGAGCCTTTTTTTCACCCCTTTCTTTTTAAATTTTCTCCTCTTTTGTTGGAGTTTTTTCTTTCTCGTCTTTCATTGACATTGTAGGAGTTTTTTGTCTTTCTTTATTTCTTTCAACCTTTTTTATTTCTTTCTTTTTCTTTCTTTAGATGTCCTTTTGAATTCCTTGACTTTGGGAGACTCAATATCTTTTGCCTTTGGCAACTTCAAACTTGGATCTTCTCTTATAATTTGCACATCTTTTGTGCACTCAAGAAGTTAGGGCCAAGAGAGGGATAGTGCATGTAAGCACTCAGAAGGATAATGACTAAGATGTGGTTGTCAAAACAACAGGATTCAGGCTCAAAGTGGGGATAGGAACTAATGTCATTTGGTAGGCTTTGAAAGGCACAATCTATTCAAAGAAGGCCTACAATCCTTTCCCAAATCAATCATTACTCAGGATTTCGCCTCGATAAACATTCAGACTAAGTTCTAGATCAACAGTCCGATGCAATTTAATTTTGATCTAAAAGCTCACCATACCATGCACATGAAACCACGAGGTTGGTTTTACTCTTATCTTGAATGCATGCAAGAGAATTTTCACGCATCACAAAAGTACAAATGAGAGGTACCAAAAGAATCTATGATTTACCACAAAGTCAGTTCTCTCCATCATATCGAATATTTTTACATGCTCCTAACTGCATTGGTCTCAACCGAGTTAAAGACATAAATCTTACAATATGTACACAATTTTCTTTTTTTATTTTGAAATAATGAATACCGAACCCATCTTTTTCAACAAGATCTTTCAAAGGGGGGAATTTCTCAAACTTCTTGATTTACCTCCTTTTTCACCACACCCCTAACTTAGGCTTTTGGCCTAAGTTGGCTATTTATAACAACCAATGCCTCATGAAGATTATAGGTTGGAAATAAAAGGGGTCATTTGTGTTCAAGGTTCTTCCAAAGAAAAGGATGGGCTCAAATGGTGTCAAGCTAGGTTCACACTCTCACAAGGTGGTCACAAAGAGGTATAATGGCAAAATTTGTTCACTCTCTAAAAATTGTGCCTAAGATCATCTCTATCATTCACTCACATTAGCCAATCAGACCAACGGGGCAAGTTCTAGGTATAACTAAGCATGCATTACAAGTCAATCTCACCACACATGGCATCCAAAACAATTATCAAAACAAGACTTAACTATTTTTGCAAACGTGCAATGGTCATCACAAGAGTTCCACTCAACAAATCGCATAGTCATAATAAGATGAGATGAGTTCACATATGACTCATGCAACTCAATTCACCTCATCGAATCTGCACATACATGTCATTCAAACAAGAGCACTATTGAAGTCATCGGTATTGATCAAAACCGACACTCGAAATTACAAGAGAACAACCAACAACCACATTCACACAACAAGAGGTGGCAATTTTTAAAATTGGTTCAAAACCATTTGCAATTCAAAATAATGGACCAATATGGATCAGAAACCAAGATAAAAAACAATAATATTCACAAAACACCCCAATAGATGTGGGTATGGAAATACCTCACCCCGCCAGCAAAAATAGCCGTTGTCCTCAAATACAAAGAAATAAACACCATAAAATAATCAGGCATATGATTACAACCAATTTATTTTTATAACGGAGTTCGGAAAACCAACCTTTAATGCCGAAAATTTTGAAAGCTAGGAAGCAATGTAATCCTAAAATCCACCCCGAGCACAAGATCCCAAATAAAGTGACAACAATAATGCGGAAACAACAATATAGGCGGTTGTGAGAGTACAAAAATTGAAAAGTATGAAAATGAAGAGTGAATTTAAAACTGTTTGGCCTTTCAAAACTCTTCAGTTCAAGCGCTTGTCGGCGACGTAAGTCGCGGTCGCCATCCCACTCAACGATGCGCCGAGTCTCCTTTTAGCTCGCAGAGTTTTACAGAATCCCCATAAATTTTGGTGGTTCAAATGGCGGTCCAAGTTGGGCTCACCGACCTGTTCGGCGAGTCACCGACTGGACTTTTGGCTCGCCTACTGCTCATTTTTCCTACACTTTCAACTTTCCAACCTACACAATGAACATCCGTTATTCAAAAGAAATATTAAAAACATCAAAAACTTGGGTTGGCTCCTAAGAAGCGCCTTATTTAACGTCGTGGCACGACGGAGATACCAATTCAAGCTATATTTTTTGGATCGTCCATTTCATTGCTTCCATTGACACTCATTTCGTCACCTGTGTAAAAACACAGAAAACAAAAATAAACAGTAAATGGGTTCAACTATAACACAAAAACTCACTTCCTAAAGAGAAATCAATAACACCACTCCCCTGCAGCGGCTCCATTTTTGATTAACGTTGCAAACACACCTCATCCAATTTTAGGTGCGAATGATCGTTAGTCAGTATATAACCCAACGAAAGGTTGGGGTCGAACCCACAAGGAGCGATACCGTATCGAATTCTATTAAGAAGTAAAGATGTGATTCTAATCGGTTATAGAAGTAGACATTGTCGAAATCAAACAAAATAAGTCAAAGGTTTGAAAATGAATGTCAGATGGGGGGTTTTAAGATATCAATTAACCACTACAAAAATAACTAAAACAAGGGATTAGACAAGTAGGAAGGAATTCTCGGGATGTGATCGATCATAGGAAATATAGATATATGGGTAATTAAAATTACAAGTAAACAACTAAATATCAGTGAGTAGGATAGACTATAAGGGAGATAGTTTTCTTTCGAACAACTATCCCGAATCAGGTAATTTCTTCGAACATCAACAAACATAGCATTGAAGAACAACCCACACCTTAATTCAGCCACTCTCTCGAGCTAGATGGGTGAAACTGGGTTTAGGATTCACTCTCTCAAGATTAACCCAACCTAACCCAATACCTGCAAATTATTAATCAATAATCTTAGTTCTAAAACCTCTCTCTCGAGCAAGCCAAGAACACAATGATAAAACTGCATTAGCAACTACAATTCATAAATTAAACCACAATTAATGATTAAACTCACTTCAAAATAGCATTTAAACTAGTAATGAACAATACCCATAAACTTATTCAATCCATAATCATATGATCACACCCTAATAATTGGGATTTTAGCCAAACATCATAAAAAGATAGAAATTAATACCAAAAATATTCTCCATGATCTGGGTATTGCAATCCAAGTCTTTCAAATGATCCAAAGTGCTAAAAATGAAAGACACACTTCGAATCTTCTTGAAAATCCCTTCAAAGTTGTTCTCTAATGGAAAATACTAAGAGAACTCTCTAAAAACTAGAAGAAAACTAAAACTCGACTTCAATAATAATAACCTGGACCCATTTTAACTATGTATAACACCAATTTATAGTTTTCCAAATTTCAGCCGAAAAGACCATTAGGCGAGGTAAGTCGAGCGTCGCCGACCAAGTCGGCGATGCACCAATCGCTCCATCTCATCGCTAGTCTTCCTTGGGTCTTAATCTTCAAGGTTCTGTGACTTTAGGTGATCCAGAATGTGTCACCGATCCAGTCGGCGGTCCGCCGAATGTCCAAATCCATCGCCAAGTTGGCTTCTCCCAAGGGCTGGCAGTCTGAAACTTTAGGTGAGCTGAAGTGCCACTCGGCGAGTCACCGAGTTGCTTTGGTGATTCTCAGTATTTTGGTATCTTCAGCCTTTTTCATCTTTTTAGCTCCTTTTTGCCCGCTAGTGTCCTTGTCGTGCTCCTTTTGCCTTTCTTACTACAAATCAACATTTTAACATCAGTTTGGACCATAAATTAGGCATTTGAGGACTATAAACTATCAAAACAAAGCCTTAAATGACTTAAAATCTAGGACTCATCAGAGCTGCTGGTTGCAGCAGAGAAAACAGAAGGGGTTTTTGGTCTGTTTGGTTGGCTAATTTTTTAGATTTGGGGTCTATTTGGATCGGGGTTTTGCCAGAAAAAGAGGTGAACGGTGGTGGTTTGTTGGGTTGGGGTTTCTCGGAGTAGTTTGGTCATTTTTAATGGTTGTTTCCGGTGGCTTTCGCGGTGATTTCAAGTGAGGGAGAGGGCTGGTTTTGGGTGATCGTTTCCGGTGGTTTTCTGGTTGTGGATATCTATTTTTTGTTTGTTTGTCGAGCTAGTGGTGGGTCTGATTTGTTTTGCGGTCAAAACTAAAATGCAACAGTGGGAAAAAAAAAGGAGCTATTGTTAGGTGGTGGAATGGAGCTTTGGTTGTTGGACGGAACTCCGATGAACTTGCCAGGAAAATCACGAACAATAAAAGAAATTTTTTAAGACTAAAATTCTAACAATTCACTCCCAAATTTAATATTTATCCACCATTACTAACTTAATGATCAATAAATATTTTAAATTATACAAATAAGGATAAATATCGATAAACTTATTTAAAATTATAAAAAATGAATTTTGAACTATTGAATAAATAAAACTTAAAAGTTATGAATTTTGAAAATGTTAGGCCAAAATTGGGTGTCAACATTTATTATGATTTTTGCTTCTGTGATAAAATATTAACATAAAAGAAAGTATATTTTCAGTGTGTAAATTCATTTATGGCTATAGCATGTATGTAACACCCCAGATTCGAGAAAGGAAAAATTTGAGATTTTCAGAAGTTGCAAGTGCCACCGACGGACGGCACCTACGGACCGTCAGTCGACTTACGGCCCGTCAGTCAGCTCCATCGATGGGCCTGTCGACTTTTACTTTCAGAACCCAGATTTTAGCCCTCTGATAGCCAAATGACGACTGACAGGATGAAACATTAGTCGACTTACGTCCCGTCAGTCAGCTCTTTCGATGGGCCAGTCGACTTTTTAGTTAGGGGTAGTTACGTCTTTTCCTAATTATTTTAACCCTAAACTATTTGGTTTTTGTCATTTTTAGCCTATTATTCTAGTCAGATTTTACCCTAAACCTTTATTCACCTAAAATTCATCAAACTTAGAGCAAAAGAGGAGAAAAGAGGTGACCCAACCATTCCAAGAACGCAACAGGTTTCCTTCAAGTTCTAGCCCCAAAATAGAAGGATTTCTCCATAGATTTCGTCACCAGGTATGTGGGATTTCACTATTGGGTTCCTTTCACCCATTAGGTCCCTAGAATTCAGTCAGATTCTTGATTCTCTATCTCTTGTTTAGGCCTAGGTTTTCTAAAACTTTAGAAAATTATGGTGATTTAGTTTTTATCGTGTTCTTAATCAGATTATTATGTTCTCGTAACATTGTTCCTTGCATGAAATTCAGAACCCTAGTTGTGTAGATATGTGTAGTTCATGAATTACACTAGCTAGGTCAGATAAACACATATACATGCCTCAGTTTTCAAATGTTTCATTATCAGTATTTAAATTTTGCATTCTCAGTTAGCATGTCAGAATATTGAGCTATCCAGTATATTTCAGTTTTGTTGTATTCTACATATTTCCAGTTTGGAGAAGACTTAACACCGAGTTGGACTAGGGTTCAGCGTATCCGTATAGTCCCAGAACTACATACCCCCATAGGTTTATAAGTCCCCTATGTGGGTATCAGATTTAGTGATCACGCCAATCATGCCTTTATACCCCTAACAAGGTATATTGGGTCCTCTCGATGAGGCGTATACATCGGACTCTACGTTTAGCTCACGTGGTTTTATGTCGGTTAATAGTAGCTCCCACAGTCAGACTCTAGTGCATTCGACCACGTTTTTAGTTATAGTTCAGTATTCAGTCTCAAAATGTTATGTACTTGGTCATTGAATTTAGTTTAGTTTTATTTAGTATATTTTCAGTATCTTCATTATGTTAAAATTATATCATTGCACATTATGCTTTATTCAGTTTATATGTTTGTTCAGCTTTATTCCATCCTACATGCTCAGTACCTTCCAAGTATTGATGCATACTCTGTGCTACATCTTTTCATGATGTAGGTTCAAGTCCTCGCATTCAGATCACGCGTAGATCGATTCCCAATCAACACTCAGTAGTATCAGTGGTGAGTCTTCATATTTCGAGGACAATATACATGTTTTCATATGTTAGTCTTTCATTTCAGTTTCAGTTTCAGTTTTGCTAGAGTTAGCTGGGGGTATGTCCCAGCATCTCTAGTCAGTTAGAGGCTTTATTTCAGACATAGTTTAGATTCCGCGTTAGTTTTTGAGTGATTGTTCAGTATCACTAAACTTTTAAAATTTTATATATATTCAGAACAGTATTGGGTATTCCCCATCATTCAGTTATTTCATGATTTAGCTTCTGCATTAGTTATCTTTTTATAGATATGTTCATTTTGCTTATGATATGACAGCTCAGGGTTATCTTGGTGTCATTCGTGATCCTAGGTCCCGTGTTTACGCCTAGGGGGTAGCCTCGGGGTGTGACAAACTTGGTATCAGAGCACTAGGTTTAAGATTCCTAGGATGTCTGAAAGCGGCACTAAGTAGATTATTTTTCATGGGTGTGAAGTGCACCACATCTTATCACGACCTAAGAGTACCCCCTAGACGTAACAAGGCACATAGAACCCCGAAAGTCTCCATGTAAGCCACTTAGCATATCATAACATAAGGAATAGAACAATAAGAGTAAAAACGCATTTGAAGTCTAAAATTTTGATAAAGGAAAAATGGAAGTCTAGACTTGTCTCAATTAGCAATCTATTACAATAGTTGAATTATATAGGGTCACAACCCATAAAACATAATCCGAAAATGAAATACAAGAAAAGGAACTACAATGATAATATCCATTATCGAATCATGAGGACTCACCAACAAGCAAGGAGAAATGAACGAATCCAAGCTCTAGCCACAATGGGGACCTCCTTGAGAACCGGACCCTACACTTGGAGAAAATATGTGTTAGTAAAAAATGCACTAAGTATGATAGCCATGCATAAAATCATGAAAACATACTAAAAGGGACATTTTAGGTGAATGCATGCAATTTACTAAGTTAAAACATCATTTTGAAGATAATGGAAAAGCATAAGTCATAAGCATAATCAACTCATAGATCATCATATCATAAGAGGGACATACCATAAACACCCTCAAAGCATACTTGTGCAATGCATGAATGAGATCCCATAATCCCACCCATACTAAGTAAAGCTTCTTGAGTAACTATAGTTCATAATTTATATTCTTATTAATACTATCATAGTGGGATAAGCCTTAACCGATATAGACCATGTGAGCTTAACATGGAATCCGGTGTCTACCCCACACCGAAAAGGGGTTGTCCTACTTGCCTAAGGTAGAACTATACTTTAGCTTAGGTGGATCCACTAGCTAAAGATCTATGAGGGCACATAGTTTATGGGATAAGGGGATTGCTACTAGAAAACCCGGCCTCTACTAACGTGAGGGCTTCCATCCCAAGAGATTGCTCCTCGAAACTCGGCCTCTACTAAGGTGAGGGCTTCCATCTCATATCACTATCCACTCGGTGCTAAGCATTAATACCCATGGAGTTCATATTAAGTCTTGACTTAAGCTCATACTCATGGAAGAATGTCTTGCCACTCAATCCAACATAACTCCTACTATAGCTCATAGATTCAATATGTGAGAATATGCTTTCAACCTTAGAATCATCATATTGTGAGAAAACCTTTCACATCATATCGTATTCATACATAAGTGTGTACATAAGGATAACCTTACAACAACACAACAACTAGATCATATTCATATTCACTTTACTATCAAAGTGTTCTTAAAGCATATACATAAACCTCATAATCATGCATAATTCTCATACCTTGCTCTTCAAGGACCATAGATCATATTCAATAAACACATCTAGAATTACTACATTAGACATGGATAATAACATAATTCAATTAGTTCAATTACTATAAGCATAATCTCATAATACTCTTCTTTCTACAATTCACCCACATCACAAGGTCATAAATTGGGAATATGGGGATTTCATGGATTATTGGGAGATTTAATCATAAAAACCATAATAAATCATCAATTCAATCATAATATAAAGTAATTAAATTAATATAATCGTTTTTGAAAGGAATCCATGACTTGGACTCAATCCTTAGCTTTTCGGAGATTTCTATCTTTGAAATTAAATTTTGAAGGGACTCCATGGATGAATTCTATCCATGGATGAAGGACTACCATACCTTAGCAATGAATTCCAATGAAATTGAGTAGAAAACCTTGATCTTTCAACCCTAACTTCACCTTCCTTCTTCTTTTTCCTTGGAGTTCTAGAGAGAGTATTTTTTGGAGAGGGTTTGGGTCTTTCTTTTGGGATTTGGAATTATGAGGAAGATGACTTAATTTGGTGACATAAAAATCTTATATAGTTAGTCTAATTTAGTGTAAAACGACGTCACTTAATATTAATGAAAACCCGAAAACCCCATAATACCTCTAAGTGTAACTGCCAAAAGGCAGTTTCAGGCCTCACCCATGACCCCACGACCACGGTCCGTGGATGGACCCACATGGCATCCTGGTGAGCAGTGGGTGGAGGTTCAGAGGCCTTTTTTTGTAGGCTTGACCCATGACCCCTCACCCACGGGGCGTGGGCTGACCCATGAGGCGTGGGTCACCTCCGTTGGTCACTGTGAGGTAGCCTTCTAAGGGTTTCCCTCAAGGACCCATGGTTGGTCCTTGGGGGTCATACTTTGACGTTCTAACATGAAACCATATATTTTTAGGTACGGGGAGGTACGTTTACGACTCTAACCCTCATGTTAAGCTCTAGTTTAGCCTACTAGTTTCCGGAGTGTTACAATTCCTCCCCCTTGGGAACATTCATCCTCGAATGAGGATCTAGACACCTTACGGAATTAAAGACTCAAAACTAGCAGCCCAACATGCATGAAACATCAAAATAATGCACAATTCCATCAACACAATATCATGCAATTACTCTCAAAAGCATACCAAAGCATGTTCATCAACTCATCTCATGAAGTCAAATTGGCAACTCATACTAAATGCACAACAACATGAGGAACATAAATCATGAAAACTCATTTTCTTACTAAACATGAATTTCTCAAGAACATGCATAACATAAGGAAATCATGGAAAAACACATATAACACATGACTCCCAAAACACTAAAACTCAAGAGGAACTAATTACCTCAAGCTTGAATAGGAGTAGAAGGAAAGAGATGAGGATATCGGGACTTCATATCGGCCTCATCCTCCTAAGTAGCATCCTCAACTAAATGATATCTCCATAAAACCTTCACGAAAGCTATTTCCTTGTTTCCTAACATCTTGACTTGCCGGTCTAGGATCTCTACCGAAACCTTTTCATATGAAAGGCTTTCGTCAACTCCCAACACTTCTTGATCCAACTCATTTGGCAAATCCAACTCATAAGCAACCTTCCAAATACCTTTCAAAATTTGGTATGGGCCTACATACCGGGGACTAAGTTTCCCTTTCTTGCCAGATCTCATCACACCCTTCATGGGTGAGATTTTCAAATAGACCCAATCATTAACTTCAAATTCTAGATCTCTTATTCTCACATCAGCATAAAACTTTTGTCTACTTTGAGCCGTCCTCAATCTCTCTCTAATAAGCTGAATCTTCTCAATAGCTTCATAAACCTATTCGGGACCAATAAGAGAAATTTCACCTACCTCAAACCAACCAACTAGAGACCTACACCTCCTTCCATACAAGGCTTCAAAGAGAGCCATACCGATACTTGAGTGATAATTATTATTGTAGGCAAACTCTACTAATGGCAAGTGGTCATCCCAATTACCCTTGAAATCTATAACACATGCCCTTTACATATCTTCCAATGTTTAGATGGTACACTCCGCTTGCCCATCTGTTTGGGGATGAAAAGTCACGGTAAGCTTAACCTTAGTACCAAGCCCTTTTTGGAATGACTTCCAAAAGTGTGAAGCAAATTGAGTACCTTGATCTGAAATAATAGATAAAGGGACCCCATTCAACTTCACTTCTCTCTTATATACAACTTGGCATAGTCTTCCGCCGAATGAGAAACCTTGACGGGAATAAAGTGGGCTGATTTTGTCATCTGATGTATAATGACCCAAATAGAATCATTTTGCCTTCATGTGCGAGGAAAACCCACAATAAAGTCCATATTCACATCTTCCCACTTCCAAGTGGGATACTTATATCTTGGGACAAGCCTCCCGGCCTTTGGTGCTCAACCTTAACTTGTTGGCAAATAGGAAACTTGGATACAAATCCTGCAATATCTTTCTTCATACCATACCACCAATAGACTTCTCGTAGATCACAGTACATCTTGGTGGCTCCCGAATGAATAGAATACCAAGAACTATGAGCTTCCTCTAAAATTTGTTCCCTCAATCCATCAACATCCGGAACACATAACCGACCTTGGTACCTACGCACCCCATCTCCCCCTTGGGAGAAAGATTGAACGAAAGTCTTGAGTACCAACTCTTTCAACTCAACTAATATAGGATCAAGGCCTTGTTTAGACTTCACATCCATCACGAAGGACGATTCGGAACCATTATGGACCATGACACCACCCTTGGTGGAATCCATTAGTTGGACATCTAGTTGGGCCAATCTATGCACCTCACGAACCAATTCTTTCTTTTCATCCTCTACATAAACCACACGACCCATGGAAAATCTACTAAGTGCATCCGCTACCACATTAGCTTTGTCGGGGTGATAAAGGACATTCATGTCATAATCCTTTAATAACTCTAACCACCTTAGTTGACGAAGATTCAAGTCCTTTTGACTAAACACATATTGAAGACTCTTGTGATTGGTGAAAACATCCATATGGACCCCATACAAGTAATGTCTCCATATTTTAAAGGCAAATACCACTGCCGCTAATTCAAAATCATGGGTAGTATAATTATTCTCATGGACTTTAAGTTGCCTTGAAGCATAGGCAATCACTTTACCATTTAGCATGAGGACACATCCCAACCCAACTCTAGAGGCATCACAATATACCACAAAACTATCCGTACCTTCCTGTAAGGTCAACACCGGAGTAGAAGTAAGTCTATCTTTCAACTCTTGGAAGCTTTTCTCACAAGCATCCGACCAGGGAAACTTAGCCTTCGTTTGAGTCAAAGCCATCAACGGAGAAGCAATGAAGGAAAATCCCTCAACAAACCTCCTATAGTAACCAGTCAAACCCAAAAAGCTTCTAATGTCGAAAGGAGTTAGAGGTCTAGGCCAACTCTTGACCGCATCCGTCTTCTTAGGATCTACCTCAATACCCTTGCTTGACACAATATGACCAAGAAAAGCTACGAACCTTAACCAAAATTCACACTTGCTAAACTTTGCAAAAAGTTGTTGGTCCTTAAGAACTTGCAACACAATTCTCAAATGGCCCACATGTTCATCCTCACTCCTTGAATAGATCAAAATATCATCGATAAACACAATCACAAACATGTCTAGGTATTGCCTAAACACTCTATTCATCAAGTTCATACACGCCACTGGAGCATTAGTTAATCCAAATGACATTATCACAAACTCATAGTGACCATATCGGGTCCTAAAGGCCGTCTTTGGAATATCAACCCCTCTCACCCTTAATTGGTGATAACCTGAACGAAGATCAATCTTAGAGAAATAACTAGCCCTTTGAAGTTGGTAAAACAAATCATCGATCCTTGGAAGGGGATATTTATTATTGATGGTCACTTTATTCAATTGACGATAATCAATGCACATTCAAAGAGACCCATCCTTCTTTCTAACAAACAACACTGGAGCACCCCATGGAGAGATACTCGGTCGGATAAAACCCTATCTAACAAATCCTTTAGTTGCTCTTTCAACTCGGCCGGAGCCATCCTATAAGGAGGAATAGAGATAGGTTTTGTATCCAGAAAAAGGTCAATACCAAAATCTATTTCCCGCTCGAGAGGAATACTGGGTAAATCATTGGGAAAGACATCCGGAAAATCATTCACTACCAGAACTGATTCTAGAGAAGGGCTTTCAGACTCAACATCCATCACTCTAACAAGATGGTAGATACACCCTTTGGAGATCATTTTCCTAGCTTTAAGACAAGAGACAAATTGACCTCTAGGTATAGAATTTCCCTCCTTCCACTCTAAATTATGCTCATTTGGAAATTGGAATCTAACCACCCGAGTCCTACAATCGATAGAGGCATAACATGCATGCAACCAATCCATACCCAAAATCACATCAAAGTCTAACATATCTAACTCTACCAAATCCACCAAAGTAACTCTATGAGACAAGGAAATGGGATAATTTCTATAAACTCTTTTAGCCACCATCGAGTCACCAACCGGGGTAGAGACCGAAAAAGGTTCTACTAATACTTTGGGGAGTATTTCAAACTTTGTGGCCACAAAAGGTGTCACAAAGGACAAAGTAGCACCGGGATCTAACAGGGCATCTACATCAATAGAAAAAGCTTTTATTATACCGGTCACCACATACGGGGAGCTCTCTTGGTCACCTTAGGATTGAAGAGCATAAAAATGGTTTTGCTTTTGGGCATTGGAGTTTGAACCGCTTGGAGGAGCTAGCTTGCCCTCTCTCCCCTTGGCCATGAGCATCGGGCAATCTCCCATATTATGGCCGGCCACTCATTCCACAACCATAGCACCCATCCGAGCCAACTAGGCACTTACCATCATGCTTTCTACCACATTTTGCACAATTAGGCCTAGTCACATAAGAACCACCACTATTACCTCCTTGAGGTTTAGGGTTAGACACCCTATCCTTGTTGACCCTTGGGGGAGCACTAGAGTAGCCTTGGTTGGAGAACCTTTTTTTGAACCTTGGTTGACTTTGTCCATCGGACCTAACATTGGAAAAGTTCCCATCACCGGTCCTAGTTCTTTTCACCTCCCTATTATTTTTCTTGAGTTTCTCTTCCTCTATTTGTTGGGCATACACCATAAGACACTTTCCATTCTATGGGACCCGCTCCTACCAGCATATTGTTCTTCCATTGATTATATCATACTTGTGCCACACTTTTCAATTGGTAAGCGGCCAACTCCGCTTTCTCTACAGAAGTCACCCTCATAATAGCAAGTATTTTATAAACCTCTTCTACAAATTCTTGAGGGTCCTTTTCAACTTTGGAGCCATGAAATTCGGGAGGGTTCATTCTAGCAAAATCTTTAAACCTTGAAGCAGCTGAATTCACATTAGGATTCATATGAGTCACAACATCTCTATTGGCCTGAGCCGTCACCACTTTGGCTTGAGTAGTCAAATCTTGGGCTTGAGTCGTAATAGCTTGGGCCAAAATTTGAAAAGCCGACCTAACCTCCACATCTGACATAGCCGAAGGATTAATTGGAGCTTGATTAGCTTGAGGAGCTTCTTCATTCACATTATCACCCTCCATTCTTCTTACGTTAGCCCTTCGTGTATTCATATCCTAAAAACATAAGAGAAGGATTAGGAGAGGGACTTTATAGAGTTAAACTCTAAGGCACAACTTAAGGGTAATGAAAGAAGTGAAATTTCCTAAACATCTTATAGCCTCTCATTCATAAGTGTGGCGCGCTTCACACTCATGAACAACACTCTACTAGACGTGGCTTATGAGACATCATCCTAGAATCATTCTAAACCTTGTGCTCTGATACCAATTTCGTCACGACTCAAGGGTACGCCTTAGACATAACAAGGCACATAGAACCCCGAAAGGCTCCATGTAAGCCACTTAGCATATCATAACATAAGAAATAGAAAAATAAGAGTAAAAAAGCATATTAAGTCCAAAATTTTGATAAAGGAAAAGTGGAAGTCTAGACTTGTCTCAATTAACCATCTATTACAATAGTCGAATCAAATGGTGTCACAGTCCATACAACATAATCCGGAAATAAAATACATGAAAAGGAACTACAGTGATAATATCCTTCCTCGAATCATGAGGACTCACCAACAAGCAAGGAAAAATGAACAAATCCAAGCTCTAGCCATAATGGGGACCTCCTTGAGAACCGGACCCTACACTTAGGGAAAATGTAGGATAATATGGGTTAGTACAAAAATGCAATAAATATGATAGCCGGGTATAAAATCATGAAAACATGCTAAAAGGGACATTTTAGTTGAATGCATGCAATTTACTAAGTTAAAGCATCATTTTGAAGATAATGGAAAAGCATAAGTCATAAGCATAATCAACTCATAGATCATCATATCATAAGAGGGACATACCATAAATACCCTCAAAGCATACTTGTGCAATGCATGAATAAGATCCTATAATCCCACCCATACTAAGTAAAGCTTCTTGAGTAACTATATTTCATAATTCATATTCTTGTTCATACTATCATAGTGGGATAACCCTTAACCGACATAGACCATGTGAGCTTAACATTGAATCCAGTGTCTACCCCACAACAAAAAGTGGTTGTCCTACTTGCCTATGGTAGAACCATACTCTTAGCTTAGGTGGATCCACTAGCTTAACACCTATGAGGGCACATAGTTTATGGGATAAGGGGATTGCTACTAGAAAATCCGGTCTCTACTAATGTGAGGGCTTCCAACCCAAGAGATTTCTCCTAGAAACCCGGCCTCTACTAAGGTGAGGGCTTCCATCTCATATCACTATCCACTCGGTGCTAAGCATTAATACCCACAGAGTTCATATTAAGTCTTGATTTAAGTTCATACTCATGGAAGAATGTCTTGACACTCAATCTAAGATAACTCCTACTATAGCTCATAGATTCAATAGGTGAGAATAGCCTTTCAACCTTAGAATCATCATATTGTGAGAAAACCTTTAACATCATATCGTATTCATACATAAGTGTGTACATGAGGATAACCTTCCAACAACACAACAACTAGATCATATTTATATTCACTTTACTCTCAAAGTGTTCTTAAAGCATATACATAAACCTCATAATCATGAATAATTCTCATACTTTGCTCTTCAAGGACCGTAGATCATATTCAATCAGCACATATAGAATAACTACATTAGACATGGATAATAACATAATTCAATTAGTTCAATTACTATAAGCATAATCTCATAATACTCTTCTTTCTACAATTCACCCACATCACAAGGTCATAAATTGGGAATATGGGGATTTCATGGATTCTTGGGAGATTTCATCATAAAACCATAATAAATCATCAATTCAATCATAATATAAACTAATTAAATCAATAGAATCATTTTTGAAAGGAATCCATGACTTGGAGTCAATCCCTAGCTTTTGGGGGATTTCTATATTTGAAATTGAGTTTTGAAGGGACACATGGATGAATTCTATCCATGGATGAAGGACTACCATAACTTAGCAATGAATTCCAATGAAATTGAGTAGAAAACCTTGCTCCTTCAACCCTAGCTTCACCATCCTTCTTCTTCTTCCTTCGAGTTGTAGAAAGAGAATTTTTTGAAGAGGGTTTGGGTCTTTCTTTTGGGATTTGGAATTATGAGGAAGATGACTTAATTTTGTGACTTAAAAACCTTATATAGTTAGTCTAATTTAGTGTAAAACGACGTCACTTAATATTAATGAAAACCGGAAAACCCCAAAATTCCCCTAAGTGTAACTGCCAAAAGGTAGTTTCAGGCCTCACCCTCGACCCCACGACCACGGTCCGTGGATGGACCCACGTGGCATGATTATGAACCCTGGGTGGAGGTTCAGAAACCTGTTTTTGTGCAGGCTTGACCCACGACCCCCCACCCATGGGGCGTGGGCTGACCCACGAGGCGTGGGTCACCTCCGTGGGTCACTCCCAGGCATCCTTCTAAGGGTTTCCCTCAAGGACCCATGGTTGGTCCTTTGGGGTTGTAACTTGACTTTATAACATGGAACCCTATATTTTTAGGTACGGGGAGGTATGTTTGCGACTCTAATTCTCATGTTAAGCTCTAGTTTAACCTACTAGTTTCTGGAGTGTTACACATCTAATGAGAGGGAGGCTACGAAGTGTTTTAGGAAATCTTCTCGTTTCTAATTCGATGTTATGTGTTTCAGATCACTGGTACATTTCGAGTCTTTCCTTAGATGTTTATTCATTTTTAGATCCAGGGGCTACTCTTACCTTTGTAACTCTGTTTATAGCAGTAATCTTAGGTGTCAGTCCAAAAACTCTTTCAGAACCCTTCTCAGTCTCTACTCCAGTTGGTGACCCAGTTATAGCTAGACGGGTATACAGAAATTGCCCTGTCACAGTCTCTTAGAAAGTCACCTCAGATGATCTTGTAGAGTTAGAAATGGTAGATTTCGATATCATTCTATGCAAGGATTGGTTACATTTCTATTACAACTTAGTCGATTGTAGAACCGGGATCGTTCGATTTTAGTTTCAAAACGAACCAGTCTTAGAATGGAAGGGTAGTAGCTTAGTGACTATAGGTCGATTTATCCATTACCTTAAGGCAGAAAGATGATCTTTAAAGGGTAGTGTTGCACATGTTGAGGAAAAAAGGAAGGAATTAGCAAAAGATGTTCATCGGCTTGCTCGCTTAGGAGTTATTCTTACGGACACATCAGATGGTGGTGTGATAATCCAGAGTAGATCAAAATCCTCTTTGGTAACAAAATTTAAGGAAAAACAAGATAGTGATCCTATACTGCATCAGTTGGAAGGTGCAGTTCAACAGCATAAAGTAGAGATAATAGTTTCTTCTCCAGTCTTTCAGTTTACTCGTGCGTAAATTCAGTCTTAGTACCTTGTTCCTTCAGTTGCTCTTGCATTTTCAGCATATTTGCATGTTCTTGGAACTCAGTTAAGTCAGATATCAATTTCTAGTACTTAGTGGTAGGGATTGCAGCTCCTTCCCTCCATACTCAGCTTGTTTAGACTTCATTTAAGGACAAATGTTCCCAAGGGGGAGATATTGTAATACCCCAGATTCGAAAAAGGAAAAATTACAGATTTTTAGAAGTTGCAGGTGCCACCGACGGAGGCCACGTACGGACCGTAAGTCAACTTACGACCCTTTAGTCGGCTCTATCGATGGGCCAGTCGACTTTTAGTTTCAGAACCCAGATTTCAGCCCTCTGACAGCCAAACGACGACTGACAGGATGGACCGTCAGTCCACTTACGGCCCTTCAGTCAGCTCCGTCGATGGTCCAGTCGACTTTTTAGTTAGGGGTAGTTGCATCTTTTCCTAATTATTTTAACCCTAAACTATTTCATTTTGGTCAGTTTTAGCCTACTATTCTAGTCAGATTTTACCCTAAACCTTTATTCACCTAAAATTCATCAAACTTAGAGCAAAAGAGGAGAAAAGATGTGACCCAACCCTTCCAAGAACGCAACATGTTTCCTTCAAGTTCCTGCCCTGAAATCGAAGGATTTCTTTGTAGATTTCGTCACCAGGTATGTCGAATTTTACTATTGGGTTCCTTTCACCCATTAGGTCCCTAGAATTCAGTCAGATTCTTGATTCTCTATCTCTTGTTTAGGCCTAGGGTTTCTAGAACTTTAGAAAATTATGGTGATTTAGTTGTTATAGTGTTCTTAATCAGATTATCATGTTCTCGTAACATTGTTGCTTAGTTATTGCATGAAATTCAGAACCCTAGTTGTGTAGATTCGTTTAGTTCATGAATTACACTAGCTAGGTCAGATAAATAGATATGCATGCCTTAGTTTTTGAATGTTTCTTTATCAGTATTTAAATGTTGCATTCTCAGTTAGCATGTCAGAATATTGAGCTATATAGTATATTTTAGTTGTCTTGTATTGTACATATTTCCAGTTGGGAGTAGACTTAACACCGAGTTGGACTGAGGTTCAGCGTATCCGTATAGTCCCAGAACTATGTGCCCCCTTAGGTTTCTAAGTCCCCTCTGTGGGCATCAGATTTAGTGATCACGCCAATCATGCCTTTATACCCTTGGCAAGGTATATTGAGTCCTCTCAATGAGGCATATACATCGGACTCCACGTTTAGCTCACGTGGTTTTATGTCGGTTAATAGTAGCTCCCACAGTCAGACTCTAATGCATTTGACTAGGTTTTTAGTAATACTTCAGTATTCAGTCTCAGCATGTTATGTACTTGGTCATTACATTTAGTTTAGTTCTATTCAGTATATTTCAGTATCTTCATCATGTTCAGATTATATCATTGCTCAGTATGCTTTATTCAGTTTATATGTTTGTTCAGCTTAATCCCATCTTGCATGCTCAGTACCTTCGAAGTACTGACACATACTCTGCGCTACATCTTTTCATGATGTAGGTTCAAGTCCTCGCATTCAGATCACGCGTAGATCGATTCCTAATCCACACTCAGCAGTATCAGTGGTGATTTGTCATACTTCGAGTACAATATACATGTTTTCATATGTTAGTCTTTCATTTCAGTTTCAGTTTTGTTAGAGTTAGTTGGGGGCATGTCCCAGCATCTCTAGTTAGTTAGAGGCTTTATTTCAGACATAATTTACATTCAGCGTTAGGTTTTGAGTGATTTTTCTGTATCACTAAACTCTTAGAATTTTATATATATTCATACCAGTATTGGATATTCCCCATCATTCAGTTATTTCATGATTTAGCTTCCGCATTAGTTATCTTTTCATAGATATGTTCAGTTTGCCTATGATATGCCAGCATAAGGTTATCTTGAGGTCATTCATGATCCTAGGTCCCGTGTTTATGTCCATGGGGTAGCCTCGGGGTGTGACAGTGTAGCAGGGATCAGTTTGTTTAGGCTTTTGGTGAAGAAAAATGAAAAGAACGAACCACAATATTTTACTATACATATAAAGAATTTGCCGATAAAATGGCAAGTGCACATAATTTAGCTTTATTAATTAATCCATTAGGTGAAGGAATAAAATAATTCAATGTAGGGTCATAATTGAAAATGTTGATGGCAACTTATTTTACATCCACATGGAGATATATGTATATACACCATATTATATACATTTTACATCACGTATATATTTGGGTATTGCATGGGTTCGTGATAAAATATTTATAATTTTTTTTAGTATATTTCAATTAATAGAAAATTATTTTGAATAAAATATACCTCATACAATAATAATTTATTCACATAACTAAACTTATTATCTCAGTTTTAATATTAATAAATTATAAAATTTTCATAAAATAAATAAATACGATACTACA
Organism: Solanum etuberosum; assembly: GCA_029582245.1. NCBI lineage: Eukaryota > Viridiplantae > Streptophyta > Magnoliopsida > Solanales > Solanaceae > Solanum > Solanum etuberosum. Next base: position 47,727 of record JAJONR010001743.1, read on the forward strand.
TTGTATCTAAATAATTTTTCATAAATATTTAAGACATTTTAATAAGATAATAGCATGTACATATTATTTTTGTTTATCAAATTTCAATTAAAACTCAATGTTACAGTATCGCATCTGGTGTTCAAATAAAATTATCAAATTTAGACTCGTAAGTCTTTTTCATGGGGTGAAGGAAACATCTGAGGTATTATATTCTTTCCCCCTTAGAAGCATTCGTCCGCGAATGAAAATTATACCCATATTGTTAAGCCTAGAAATTTTTGTAAGTTCTAAAAGAGTTCTCTTTATATACTAGACTCTTTATAAACTAGACCATTTTTAACCTAAAATTCAACAAAACCCACATATGTGTTTCGCAGTGCGAGGTACACCACAACAATAAAACAACTTCTAAGGAAAACATTATCAAATTACCACATAATGAAAATTTCTTGATAAGGAAAACCTTTTTCTACTTATCTATTTCAAGTAGGCACATAACACACAATTTATGAATAAAGGTGTCATTTAGAATTTAGGTATTGAGCAAGATAGAAAATATGATCAATTAAAGTACAAACATGTGAGTTAAATAAGGAACCCTTAGTGCAATTAGCAAGATACTCAAGCCATCACTGTATTAGCATCTTACTATGAGTACAACATTTGAGCATATATTATTATGAAGTTACACACAGAAATAAAAGATACTTCAATAAATCATAAGCCATTTTTTTGTTGCGATAGAGAATTCATCATGCATACTGGTGAGCATGAGGAGGAGTACAAAAAATTCATAATTACTCAAATTCTATAATTATAAGAATGCATGTAATACAAAAACTAAAGCTACGACATATAGATTGAGATTGAAATAGATAAATACAAAACCTACATCTTCACTAAACATTGGCCCCTTACCAAGTGGTACCTAGATATGTATACATATTCTCTATTTCCTTCAAATATATAAGTCACAGGGTATACCATAAGTCACATAACATATATAGAAATAATTCATAAGGGACCACGACATGTAATCCTTAAACCACAAAGACAATTAACACTTGGACATACCTTCAAACACATATACTTATATCTTACAACCATCAAACATATATTATATGAGAAACTTAATATAAATGCTCTAATCTTATGAGTTTTGAAAAAAAAAAAACATATACTATTTAAATGCATGAACTATAGGTTTTGTATCATATAGACAAATGCTTTGTAATACATGTAACATATGAATAATAAACCTATGACAGATGATCATGGTACATGTAGTCATATATTTTGTGCAGTGGGTAACATTAAGGCAAGCATTCAGTTAGTCATGCATCGAGTGTGATACTATTCTTTAAAGTTCATAACATGTAACACATGACCACATTCAATATGAAGTACATAATATTTTAACAAAAACTGACCTAGGGTGATAGATTTTAACAGGGGAGAAATTGATTTATGATACATAGGCATATGATGCATAATTGAATATTTTGTGAGACAAATAACATATGGCAAATAAACCTTAGAGTATGTAGCATATATGCTATCATTTTTAAGTGTATAGCATATAAACACATCTTCTAACACATAGAGTATAAGTAGTTGATCTGGATAAAATAAATTATATAAATAGATGGTCTATGAATAACATTTAAGTAGGTAATCCTGAAGGAATATGTGATTGTAGTTACTAGACTTTATGCGGCCGGTGACATATTAGCATATAGAGTGTAATTTTGAAAAAAACTATACTTACAACATATAGAGAATATATATCATACATCGTCTAAGTGGTTAAACTTGGACACACTTATTATAAATAATTTTAGAAAATGTATAATACTCAAATAAATGATCTAGGAGGCATGTGACATGTGAAGTCTTATCTTACAGAACACGTTCTTGATGAAGCGGGTAATATTTCAACAATAATTCAAATTGCATATATCCTATAGGATTTGACCTAATATGCAAATAAATAGAAACAATTAGCTCCTGAAAAAAAGTTATACATGTGTCATTGCCTTTGTGAAACATATAACATACAAATGCATTCTTTATAAAACAAATAGCATGTAACTAATGATTCATATGATTGCAATCTACATATGTGTTCTAGAAAAAGATTATTTATATGATTTACGACACGTAGACAAATAACCTATGACATGTGGGCATATGATATGTATTTTTTCTTAAAACAAGTAATATATAAGCAATTAACCCATGAATCACGTAATCATGTAAGTTGCACTATTACGAAATGTAAACCATATAAATAATTAATTTGTATGACAAATAGATAAGTCTCACTAAATAAGTAAGTAAAACATTGTTAGTTAGCAATAAATTTTTGGTAAACATACAAATAAAGTATAACTGGGAAAAATTCAACCCTATAAATAATAGAAGGAAAAAAACTCCTTGATAGACTATGATGAGTCGGGAATTTTAACTCAGTTAGGGCTTATTATTCAAGGATTTAGTTTCCTCAATGCCTATTTTATGCTCATAACTGATGTTAAAATTTTGATATGCAGCAATGAAGGCTCAAGAGTAAGGCAATGACATTACGAAGTAAAAAGGAGCGAAAAGTTGAAGGGAAACAAAGTTGGAACTCGCCGAAGCCACTGGGCGAGTCGCCGAGTGGACCTTCAGCTCGCCTAAAATTCAAACCCTAGGTATGATATGACGAATAGGAGCCGAGAGACCCTTAACAAGCCACTTGACATAAGCATGATGTAAACAACATAATAAAAGAGATAAAAGAGAATGTATCAATGATATTAAATCTAATAGTACAAAACTAAAAACATAAATGTGGAAATAGTATAACTCTATGTCTGACAAAACCTATAAATGTTATAAGAGTAGTTGCGACATAACTCATACACCACGTACAATATCTGAAAATAAAGACAATGAAACATTAACCCCATGGGATTTCCCTCAAACCATGATGATTCACCAACAATAGAAAAGTAGGTCAATCCACCTAGGACCGTCTGGATGGTGGAGCGTCGGATCCTATATTATGACATAATGTAGATAAAAATATGCATTAGTACGATGAATGTACAAAGTATGGAGAAATATGTGTAAATGTAGACATGATACCATAAAGGCTTAAAAACATGTAACACGCAACCAAGTAAAGCATATGGAATCTTTTAAAGCAAAGAAATAAATCATGAAGTAAGGTCATTGCATTAATAAGACATAATGTAAAGCTTTAGAGAAAACATATTTCTTTTGTGGGATACTATTTTAACCAACATTAGACCATGTGACCTATAACATTGAATCCGGTGTAACAGCCACACCGAAAAGAGAGAGTCTGACTAGCCAATGAAAGAACTTATATCATCATCATGAATGCTATGTGGATCTACTATCTAAGTCAATTAAGAGAACCTACAGGGGCACGTAAAATCCCAACTGAATAGATAAAGTCAATATCATATTATAACATTAGGAAAGGTAAATAAAACTACAAATCCAATCATAAAGTCATATAAGAGTACATCCTTTCAAACCATGATTTCATAAAATAGTTCAAATATACACTTACCTTTCTAAGAATCCTTAAATCATTAATTTCATCTTTTCATAAAACATGCATAAATCCTTAATCAAAATCATGATCATAGTTCATAGTTCAATAGTGAAAATTAAGGCATAAAGCATGGGTCCATATGAAATCTAATATAAATAAATTCATTAATCAAATCATGCATAATATGATGTAATATAAACAATTGAATCATAATAAATTAGACGCCTGAAGATTGATAAAACCCTAAGAGAATTTGGGTAAAATTGACATTGGAGGTTGAGTTTCTTTTGGAACCCAATGGATGAAAAGGATCCATTAGTGAATTTCTACATATGTATGGAAATCAAAGCCATAGCAACGAAGAAAAGAACCTTGAATCTTTAAACCTTACCTTTTTCTTCCTTGAGCTTTGGAGAGAATTGGAGAGGATGAACTTAGATGGGTATTGAGGTTTTGAGAGAATGAGAGAGTTTGGGTAGTTTTAGGAATTGAAATTCAGTTATAAAACTTAGAATTAGGCTAGAAATGATGTAATATAGGCATTTAAAGAATAGGAATAGATCAAAATATCCTTAAAAATAACTGCCGGATAGACATACTGTTGGGGGTCTATGGTCCATAGGGAAGACTACGGTCCATCCTGTTAAACTATAGAACCTCAACTGGAGCCCAAAAGTCTAAACAATTCTTACGAGACCCATCTACGGTTTGTCGTCTAGTCTACGGTCCATAGACCTCACTCGTAGACCTCAAGTTACCAAAGACCACCTAAGTCCATAGACCATTCCACGATTCCACTTAACTGCCCATACCACAAACTTTGACATATAGGTCCAACTCGTACATCACCGGTCTTCCAAATCCACGAAGTACAAAATCATTCTACAAATGACTCCTACGACCTATATAGTCCACCTTTAATCTCTGGAGTCAACTTCCCAAAATCACCAAACCAACACTACGGGCACTTCTTATGCCCCGCAGTCCATTTAATGGCTTGTCCTGTAGATGACTAACTTTGGAAGCGGAACACAACCCTATATCCGCTATTACGGGTTCTTATTGAGCGTAGAGACTGTTGAATCATAACTCATCATCAAAAACTTGACGTATTCACAAAAATTCTACCCACTGATTAAGAGAGACATCCTACGACCCATAGAACACACTACGACCCATAGGTTGATTCGTAGAAAAATATAAGTGCAACATTTTCAACCCAACTCAACTTCTAATTTCCAAGGTTTTATAATATCTCCCCCTTAGGAACATTCATCCTCAAATGGGACTCAAGCTAGCATTAATAAATTAAAGCCATTAAAATGAGCGATCTAACACCCTAACATGAATGCAAATCACATTAAAATGCACATACTAAAGGAGAAATCACCCCAAGCTAAGATATAAGTCAAAAAACAGTTTTTTTTCATTAACATGCATGCATATGAAAACATAAAAATGACAAAATCTTGTGAATTTGAAAGAATGAACCAAGAGAAACTAAGTACCTCAAACTAGATTTGGAGAAAAGGGAGAGAGATGGGGATATGTATTCATCATATAGACACGGTCTTCCCATGTAGCACCCTCAACATGTTGGTTCCTTTATCTTCACTGAAGCCACTTTCTTATTTCTCAATTTCTGAACTTGTCGGTCTAGAATCTCAACTAGGACTTCCTCATTCGAGAGGTTCTCCTTCACACCCAGACTCTCCAATGGGACGATGAAAGTAAGATCACCACACACTTTTTTAAGAATGATACATGAAACACTTGATGCACCAATGCCAACTCAGAAAGTAAATCTAACTCATTGGAAACCTTGTCAATACACCATATCAAGGACTGAGTTTTCCTTTCTTCTTAAACCTCATTACACCTTTCATGGGTGAAATCTTCAAACATATCCAATCATCAAATTAAAACTTAAGTTCCCTTATTATTACCTCAGAATAGGACTTTTGATGACTCCGATCCATTTTTAACCTTTCTCGAATAAGCTAAACTTTGTCCATAGCCTCATGCACCAACTTGGGACTTTCAAAACAACATCACCTACCTCAAAAGAAATGATAGGAGACCTACACCTCCTACCATAAAGAGCCTCAAATGGAGCCATCTAAATGTTGGAATGATAACTATTATTGTATGTGAACTAAATCAATGGCGAGTGTTATCCCAACTACCTTTAAAATCAATCATACAAGTTCTCAATATATCCTCTAAAGTTTGAATGGTACGTTCGGCCTGAAAATTAGTCTGAAGATGAAAAGTTGTACTAAGCTTAACTTGAGTACCAAGACATTTCTGAAACAACTTTCAAAACTGAGAAGTAAACTGAATACCCTTATTGGAGATAATGGAAAAAGGCACCTCATGTAAACTCACCATCTCATGAATATGACTCTTAGAATAATCGTCGGCTGAAAATGAAGTTTTAACTGGAAGAAAATGAGCCAACTTAGTCATCTGATCCACAATAACCAAAATAGGGTCAAACAAATACTGAGTATGAGCAGAACCTGTATTGAAGTCCATATTTAAATCTTCCCACTTCCAAGTAAGAATGTTAATATCTTGAACCAAACATCACAGTTTGCTTCTTAGCTTTCACTTGTTGATAATTAGGACATTTAGAAATAAATTCCATAATATCCTTCTTCAACTCATTTCACTAATAGACCTCCCACAATTTACAGTACATCTTAGGGGCTCCCAGGTTAATGGAATATTGAGAACTATGTGTTTCTATCAAAATTATATACCTCAAGTCATCCACATTCAGAACATACTAATGACTTTGGTATCGAAGGTCACCATATCCCCCTAGGGAGTAACCCTCAATGGCTTTTTCTAAAACCGTGTTCTTCAAATCAACCAAAACCAGATCAAGATCTTGTTTAGCCTTCACATCTAAAACAAATGATGATTCTGAAACATTTTGAACAATAACACCACCCTCATTAGATCTATTTCCCTACTCTATTCATGCTATCTTGAGTCCCATGCAAGGAAGAATATTCCCAAAAAGGAGATATTGCAAAACCTTAAAATTTTTAAAGGGAAATGACTTCTTTTGTGGCTAGAGGTCCAGACCTACGAGGCCCATATGCGGCTCGTAGAAAGCTCTACAGATTGTAGATGAAACTCATTTGAGCTAGGTTGAGTTTTGAGAAAATTCAAGTCCAGTAAGTTGATCTGCAATTGACCAGGATGAGCCATAGGATGGTCTACGAGACATAGAAAGTTCCCGTAGGATTGATCTAGACTGAGTGAAATTTTGGGCTTAAAGTTGAGGTCTACCGATGGGATCTACATATAAATATTGATAGTTCATAGAAAGGGCTTCATGGAAAGTGGGTTAAATATTGGGTTCTAGTTTTTGGTTTATGGTTGACTACTACAGTCTGTAGGAAGTAGGTCCAAACCATAGACATGTCCAATAATTTTTAATCAAGGGTGTTTTGCTCTTTTCCAACCTCTCTGACCCCTAAACTATATTGTTTTGTCCTTATAACTGCCCCTATATCTGATTCTATACTCCTAAATCTACCCATTCCCTCATAATCACTCAAATCCCCCAAATTCCCTCAAATTTCATCCCCTCCGATTCTCTCTTAAAGTCTAAGGTGAAAGCTAGGGTTTCAAGCTTCAAGGTCACAATTTCAACTCTTTGCTTAGGATTTGATTATCAAGGTATGTGGGAATTCACCAATAAATCTATTTCATCAATTGGGTCCCAAAAGAACTTCAATCTCTAATTCAATTTCACATAATTCAATTAAGGTTTATATAAATCTCCATGGGTCCTTTTGACTACGATTCAATTGATGTTATTCTATCTTATCATGCTTGATTTGACTTAATTACATAATTTACAATTGATTTAATATGGATCGATGCATTATTCTTTGATTCTCACCAATAAACTATGATCAAGAATTTGATAAAGAATTTATGCATGTTTTATGAAATAATGAATTATGATTTGAGGATGCTTTAAGTTAAGTATCAATGATTTGTGAAAGACTTTCTCACACTTGAAAGGAAATCATGATTTAGATGCTTAGTGTCACGATCCAGGGGTACCCCCTAGATGTAACACGGCGTATAGAATTTCGAAGGACTCCATACAAGCCTCTTAGTCCTCATAACATAATTAAATAGAATAATGAGAGAAAACACACTTTCAAGTCTCAAAAGTTTTTCATAAGCGAAAGCGGAAGTCTAGACTTTTTGTCTCAACATAGCCATATATTACAATATTGAATGAAATAGGGCCTACCCCATACAACATGTCAAAAAAGGAAAGTATATTAAAGGAAACTAAAACATAAGAAGAAGCCATCCTCGAACCATGAGGACTTACCAAGCTCAGAAAAATACTCAAGTCCAAGATCTAGCCACAAGAATGATCACCTCGAGAACCAGACCCTACGGTTGGGGGAAAATGTAGGAAAAGTAGGCGTTAGTACAAAAATGTACTAAGTATGATAGCCATGCATAAAACATTGAAAACATGCAAAAATAGACATTTCATTTGAAAGCATGCATTTTACTAAAATAAACATGATATAAGAGTTTAGAAGTCATAAGCCATAAAACATGATCAACATAGTCATCATCATCTTTAAAACCTTTGAACATTATGAGATACTTCTTTAAGCATGTCTTAGTTCATTAATCATGTTCTTGTTCTTGTTGTGGGAAATAAACCTTAACCGACATGAGACCATGTGAGCTTAACATGGAATCCGGTGACTCCCACACCGCAAAGGGTTGGTCTACTTGCCTAAGGTAAAACCGATAACTTTTGCTTAGGGTGGATCCACTAGCTAGTAACCTATGGTGGCACATAGTTTATGGGATAAGGAGATTGTTACTAGAAACTCAGCCTCGACTATCGTGAGGGATTCTATCTCAAGATATTGCTTCTATAAGATGAGTATCAGGAAGACTATCTATACTGAAGTCTATTTCTCTCTCGGGAGGGACTCCAGGAAGATCATCTAGAAAGACCTCTGGAAACTCACTCACAACTGGAACTGACTGAATAGGTTGTGTCTCAACACTAGAGTCATTAACTCGGACTAAGTGATAGATACACCCCTTAGACACTAACTTTCTCGCCTTAAGGTATGAAATAAAAAGACCCTTAGGCACTGTTGAACTACTCCTCCACTCAATAACTGGCTCATTAGGAAACTGGAACTTAACTACTCGAATTCTACAATCAATTGAGGCATAAGAGGCATGAAGCTAGTCCATACCTAGAATAACATCAAAATCTACCATGTCTAACTCGACTAAGTCAGCCATGGTGTCCTTGTGATTGACGAAAATAGTATAATCACGATAAACTCTCTCAGCTAGAATAGACTCACCAACAGGTGTAGAAACACTGAAGGGCTCAAGAAGTTGCTCATGAAGGATATTGAAATTCATAGCAACATAAGGAGTCACAAAAGATAGACTAGTGCCTGGATCTAGCAAATCATAAACATCAAAAGAAAATACTTTGATCATACCAGTGACAACATCTAGCGAATTTTCTTGCTCTTGGTTACTGGTGATAGCATACACACGGTTTTCCCCTCCGCCTGTCTCTGAAGTAGCTCCTCTAGGTGCAAATCTGTCTGGTGGAGCTGCTGAAGAAGATTGGGCTCTATTGCGCCCATTGCCATTACCTTGCCTGTTCTTAGGACACTCTCTCATCAAGTGACCATTCGGATCACACTTGAAGCAACCAATGTAGCCATCACAACACGTTCCTGAGTGGTTCCTACCATACTTAGCACATGCATGAGTCCCATTACCTCCTTGTGCCACACTACCTTGAGACTGTGTAGGTCTAGCTCTGAAGTTCTGAGAGTTCTGATTCTTGAACTCACCTTTGTTCCTTGGTGCAGGTGCACTAGCAGATGATGGAGCAGGTCCATTTGGCTTGTTTTGAATGTATAACCAGTTCGCATTACTTTTCTGCTGCCTGGATTCATTTCATGTCGTCTTAGCCTTCTTGTTTCGGAACTCTTCTCTATCCGTCATCTTATCTTCCTCAACCTGTTGCATATGGATCATCAGCCTTGCTATGTCCATGTCCCCTATCAACATTGCAGCCTTACCCTCTTTACTTGGAAGACGAGATAACCCAGACACAAATAAGCTCATCCTACTCCTCATATCAGCAACCATCTCTGGAGCATAATGAGAAAGTTGAGTGAACTTGAGGCTGTACTCATGAACCCTCATGGATTCTTGCTTAAGAGTAAGGAATTCTCTTACATTTGCCTCTCTCAGTTCAAGGGGAAAGAAATGCCCCAGGAAGGCACCTTTAAACACAGCCCAACTCACAATTGGTGCACCCTCAGCTCTACTCTTCTTCCATTAATCATACCACACTCTAGCAACACTCTTCAGTTTGTATGCAGCTAGTTCCACTCGCTCAGCATCAGCAACATGCATAACCTCAAAAACATTCTGCAACTCTTTCACAAAGTTTTTCGAATCCTCAGTGACACTTGAACCGGTGAAGTTTTGAGGATTCATCCTTAAGAACTCACGAATTCTGGATAAATCAGCAACATCTTGTCGATTCCCTATTTGCTTACTAGCTTGGTTGGCCACCACTTGACTCAACATCCGGATAGCATCCCGAAACTCAGCATTTGTGACCTCTCCTTGGGGTTGCACTTCCGGTGCATCGGGGACCCCTTGATCCTGAGGATCAACATTTATCCTAGCAGGACAACCTCGAACAGCTCTTCGTGAAGGCATGATCTAAAAGATACGCACAAGCACGAGTTAGAAAGAAACTTTAATAGAGATGAACTATATCGTACGAAAAGAGTATGAAAGAAATGAGATAGTTCCTAAATGGCTCAGCCTCCTAATTATCGATGTGGCGCGCTTCACACCGATAACTAGGACTCTACAGACATGGCTTCATAGACACCCTAGGACTCTTGAACTCTGTTCTCTGATACCAAATTTGTCACGCCCCAAACCTATACCCTGGACGTTGCCGACACTCGAGAACCATTGCTGGCCCCAAGCGAACCCTTGACCTGGCTCAACTCTCAGCGGAAGACTTACTCATAAATAAATGAACTCAAAAGAAAGATTAAAATCAAAAGTCTCAAATACTTAAACTCAGAATATTTAGAAATAAACATTCAACTGGCTAAAGAGGCAACTCAAGTCTCAACATAAACAATGGAAATGAACAAGACTCAAGAACTACTACTGTCTATCCATCTATGAAGCCTCTATTAAGTGAGATGGATGTCGGGACAAAACTCACGACATCCTAATAACAAAATTGAAATGATAAAACATAAATGAGGGATCCTTCGGAAGAAAGGAGGCTCACCAAATAACTCTGGAACTTGACTGGATCAACGAAGCGCCGGTTGATGATCATGATTCCCTATATCTGCATCATAAGAGATGAAGGCAAAATGGCGTCATTACATGGAATGTACGAGCATGCTAGGGGAAATCTAAAACATGACATAAGCTTGAAATGAAAATGAAAAAACAACTTACGTCGTCTCAACTCAACTCAACCTTGACTCAATTCAATATAAAGCAATAAAAATAATGCAATATAAATAAAATCTATTCAAATAATAGATAACAACTCAATGTATTGGAAAATACAATATAACTCAGTTTGTATGCAAAAATATAAAATAAACTTTGTTTGGGAGAATCTCTAACCGACAACCATCACTATGAACTATATGATGATACAGCGTCTCACCCACGCTGTCAGAACTGTTCTATACCTTGTCGGGGTATATAACTCTTCAACTAAGTGGATCCACTAGTCTATGCTTAAAAATTAATAAGGAATCATCTAAAAAGTATTATCCTTTCTACCCACGTTGGCTACATGGTTTATGGGGGCTGTGAGTTGTTAGAACTCTCCCCCATATCGGTGCTCAATACTACTCCCAAAATATAACTTAGCTCATATATTTTAAAAAAACATTTCCTCATCCTAAACTTTGAGATTATTACTCAAAAGGTTTCTCTAAAAAAAGATAGTACTCAAAACTGCTCATGAACTCTTCTGAAAATCGGTGTTTCCTCTAATCTTAAATGTAAAAAGATTTACTCTTGGGAACACTTAGTTCCCATATATCATTTTAAAGAAAATGAACTCAACACTACTCTTCCTCAAACTCAAATGCTCAATTCTTAAAACAAGTTTAAAAGATTTCTCAAAAAGACTCGAAAGAACTCTCAAGACTTTACTCTTAGCTCTACCTTGAATTTGAATTATGGATTCAAGGTTATGATTTATGTTATGAATGATCTCATGATAGTTAAATGAGTTTTAGATAGTTAAATAATAAGAAACGAGCAAAAAATAATGTCTGAGGAGCAAGGATGCGACACGGAGATGAATTAAAATATTTGGTCGCGAAATAATATTTGAAACAGTGGAGTCTGCGTTCTCTCTACGATGCGGAGAGAGAGAATTACTCTGGTGGAGCAAGTCTGCGACGTGGACCTGGCACCTAATTTTTGCCCGATCTTTTCTTCCTCTCCCAAACTCGATTCAACTCATACCCACTGAAGTTCTAAGGTAAAAACTCTCGAAATCTTATAACCCAGAACAATCCCAGCGAAACCCACTCAAGAACTATTAATTTACTCAACCCCTTAACAACATCTTTGCCTCAAGAACTCGACCAAACATTCAAAATTCAAGAACGAATAACAACACTTCAAGAAACTCATCAAGAACTTAATTTCTCAATTTTTATGGATGAATTCGATAATGTAAAACATGATTGGTGTGTGGGTGAATAAATCCAATACTATAGAAAATTACATACCTCGATTTGGCGAAATAAATCCTCGATTCGCGAAAACCTTGTTCGCTCTTCCTCTTCTCCTCTTTTCCTCTTCCTGAATTCTCCTTTAAAACCCTAATCGTAAATTAGGATTGTAAAACTGATTCAAATCAGATTTGACCCCAAAATAATACTAAATTCATTTTAATCTGATTGGGTAATAAAAAGACCAAAATACCCCCTCACTAATTTGGGTAACTTTTCTTAACTGGACAGGCCGAGTTCAAACGGGCTTTTCTCCCTCATACGAGCTCGAAACTTAGCAAACTCAGTGGTGTTGGAAAGAGGATTCCAAGACCTTTCAGTTAATATCTTATGGGCCACCTAACTTATCATGTACTGAAAGTTATGGTTATTTAAAGTTGACCCAAAACTCACAACTTAAGCATAACTTGTAAAATATCAGATTTGGCTCTTTCCAAATTAATTCATTCTAATTTTAGCTCTTTCTAAGGCGGGATGATACATTTTCCATAGATTTAGCCACCATGTATGTGGGATTTCACTAGTGGGTTCCTTTCATCCACTAGGTCCCTATAGTTAAGTCAGTTTCTTGATTTTACATAGCTTGTTTAGACCTAGGGTTTGTAAAATCTTGGGAATATATTGTGATTTCAGCTGCTATATAATCCATAGTCTAAATAACATGTTTTCTTGGAAACGTTGCTTAGTTTGTATAATTTCTCTTAGTTCATAAATTATACTTGCTAAGTCAGTTAAACAGATAATCATGCCCCAGATTTCGAATGTCACATTATCAGTATATAAATGTTGCATTCTCAGATTGCATGTCAGTATTTTGAGCTATTCAGTATTTCAGTTACATTTTAGTCATATACATATTCAGTTGGGAGTAGACTTAGCACCGAGTTGGACTAGGGTTCAGCGTACCCTCATAGTCCTAGAACTACGTGCCTTTGTAGGATTATAAGTCCCCTCAGTTGGGCATTAGTATTAATGTTCACGCCACAGTCAAACATTTATACCCCTGGTAAAGTATATTAGTTTCTCTCGATGGGGCATATACATCAGACTCCATGTTTAGCTCATGTGGTTTATGTCGGTTAATAGTAGCTCCCACAGTCAGACTCTTAGTGCATTGACTAGGTTTTCAGCATTTATATCAGTATACAGTTCAACATGTTATCTTCATGATTAGTACTTGTTCATTTCACTCAGTTTAGTTTTAAAGTTATATTTCAGTATCTATATCTTTGCTCAGATTACATCATTTCTCAGTTATATATTTTTTAGCTTACATATCTTTTATTCAGCTTAGTATCTATATCCTGCATGCTCAGTACATTCCAAATACTGACGCAAACTCTGCGCTACATCCTTTCATGATGTAGGTTCAGGTACTCAGCATCCAGATCACGCTTAGATTGATTCTCATCCGCATTCAGTAGCTTCAGTGGTGAGTCCTCATATTCTGAGGACAATAGACATGCTTTCATTTTAGTCAGTATTTTTAGTTTCAGTTTTGTTAGAGTTAGCTGGGGCATGTCCCAGCAACTCAACTCAGTTAGAGGTTTTTTAAGACATAGTAGTAGATTCAGCTTGAGTTGTTAAGTGGTTGTTTCAGTTATCACTAAACTCTTAATATATTTTATATATTCAGACTAGTTGGGCTTTTCCCTATTTTTAGATATCCACAGTTGTAGAGCTTTCGCATAGTACATGTTTTACTCAGTAACTTTTATAGTATGCTTATGATATGCCAGACTCAGGGTTAGCTTGGGGTCCCTCATGATCCTAGGTCCTGTGTTACGTCAAGGGGTATCCTCGGGGCGTGACAAGTATGGTGGTTACAGTTTTTATAGTGACACGTGGAAGGGCCAGGTTATTCCTTATAGTTTTTGAATTTATGTATTTTGTAGCAAGAGTGGAATACATACATGTATTTTAGGACCTGTCAGACCCTATCTTTCGATCTTTATGCATTTTTTCACCTGAAAAAAAATGTTTTAAAATTGGTGTAGGGACTATACAATTTAATCCGATCTTTTGTGCCTTATGCAGGTATTCTTTAGCAGTCATGGAGGGTGGCTTAGGCATTTTTAATCATCCCTAGTTTCAATATGTTCCTTTCAAAGTGTTCTCTTCCTAATGCCTTGGTGAAGATATTTGCGATTTGTTTTTCAGTAGTGCAAAATTCATAGAGGCCAATCCTTTTTCTACATTGTCCCTTAAAAAGTGATGTCGAATGACAATATGTTTTGTTCTTTTATGTTGAACTGGGGTTCTGGCTATGTTTATTGCACTAGTATTTTCACAAAAAATTGGAGCACATCCAGTGTTCAACCTAAGTCTTTGAGTTGTTGTTTGATCCATAGAAGTTGAGCGCAACATGATGCAATAACATATTCAGCTTCGACAACAGATAGAGCTACAAAATTTTGTTTCTTTGTTGCTCAAGAGATCAGACATGACCCTAAGAAGTGAGCCATACATGTAGTACTCTTCCTGTCCACTAAGTTTCCTGCATAGTCTGCATTAACATATCCTACTAGTTCAAAATTGCTTCCTTTTGGGTACTAGAGTCCCAAGTTTGTGGTTCCTTTTAGGTAGCGTAGAATCCTTTTAAGAACTTGTAAATGAGGTTCCTCAAGATAGCTTGAAATCGAGCACATGACCCCACACTAAACACAATGTCTAGCCTGCTAGCTATAATATACAGAAGTGATCCAATAATTCCACTATAGAGCTTTTGATCGACGATTGAACCTATTCCCTCCAGATCTAACTTGGTAGTTATGGCAATTAGGGTATTGATTGTTTTTGCATCCTCCATTTTGAACCTTATGAGAAATTCTTTGACATACTTATGTTGGTGAATTAGGGTACCTGAGGATGGTGCTTGATTTGAAGTCCTAGGAAATAGTTTAGCTCTCCAATCATGCTCATTTCAAACTCATTGCTCATTAGAAATGCAAATTCATCTGTGAGTGTTTTATTTATGGATCCAAAGATGATGTCGTCCACGTATACCTGTACGATAAGCAAGTCCTTTCCTTTATTCTTGAGAAAAAAAGTGTTGTCAATTTTGCCTCTTGTGTACCCATGACTTAACAAAAATCTTTACAATTTGTCTTACCATGCCATAGGTGCTTCTTTTAACCCATAGAGAGCTTTGTCAAGCTTATAAACATGTTCAGGATAGTCATTATTTTCAAATATAGGTGGTTGTTTAACAAACACTTCCTGTTTTAGTAGACCAATTAAGAATGCACTTTTTACATCCATCTGATAGAATGTGAATTCCATGTGGGAAGCAAATACTATAAGTAGTCTTATTGCCTTTAATCTTGCCACTGGAGCAAAAGTTTCATCATAATATATGCCCTCTTCTTGATTGTAACCTTGGACCACCAATCTTTCTTTGTTTCTTGTTATGGTACCATGTTCATCCAACTTGTTTCTGAACAGCCACTTAGTTCCAATAATGGTTCTGTTTGGGGGTCTTGGCACTAGGTGCCAGACTTTACTTCTTTAAAATTGATTCAGTTCCTCCTCCAAAGCAATAAACCAGTCAGCAACTTGCAAGGCCTCACTAATTTTCTTTGATTCCATCATAGAAAGGAATGCACTGAAAGCATAGTGATTTTTAGTCCTCATCTGGTGGTTATGCCGGATTTGAGATTAGTGAGTATGTTATCTAGTAGATGTGATCCTTGGTACTTGTAGTCCTTTATTACCAACTCGTGTTGTTCTGAGTCATGATTATCAATCGGCCATCTTTGATTTTGCTCAGGTTTTTCTTCTGCGTTTTCTTCATTTTCCCCATGAGATAGAGCAGTGGTGAAGAACTTGGTTCGTTTACTTGTTCTTGTTCATTCTCAGCATATAATCTTAATGGTTCATCCTAAAGACTTTTGTTAGATATAACATTTGTTCATCAAATACTACATGTACTCTCTCTTCTACACACATTAATATTTTGTTTAGTACCTTATAAGCTTTTCTATATGAAGAATATCCTAGAAAAATTCCCTCGTCACTTCTAGCATCAAACTTTCCTAACAGATTCTTTCCATTATTATGAATGAAC
Organism: Solanum etuberosum; assembly: GCA_029582245.1. Classification (NCBI taxonomy): domain Eukaryota; kingdom Viridiplantae; phylum Streptophyta; class Magnoliopsida; order Solanales; family Solanaceae; genus Solanum; species Solanum etuberosum. The sequence continues at coordinate 64,192 of JAJONR010001743.1, forward strand.
CATTTACACCTGAAGGTTCTTAGGTGAGATATGTTAGGTTTTCTGTCTTTTAGTAATTCATAGGGAGTTTTATCTAGCATGGATCTAGACATACACCTATTTATAGTATATCATGCAGTATTCATGGCTTCCGCCCAAAATTGATTAGTTATGTTGCTAGCAATCATCATAGTTCTAGCCATTTCTTGAAGGGTTCTGTTTTTTCCTTTTTCCTACTCCATTTTGTTGAGGAGTCCTAGGAGCAGAGAAATTGTGGTCAACCCCATGAGATTCATAATATTGAACAAAGTTAGAGTTCTCAAATTTAGTTCCATGATCAGATCTAATAGCTACCAGTTTTTTGTCAAGTTTCTTTTGAAGTTTTCTTATTAATGTACAGAAGGCTTCAAAGGCATAATCCTTTGAAGCAATAAAAAGTGTCCAAGTGTACCTTGTAAACTCATTTACTAGTATAAGCAGATATTTTTCCACCTCTACTTCTAACTCTCATATGTCCACATAGATCCATGTGTACCACTTCTAAGGATCTGGTTGAGCTTATAACATGTGTTAGATTTAAAGTATGATTTTAGTTGTTTTCCTCGAGTACATGCTTCACAAAACCTTTTTTCTTTAAACTTAGTTTTAGGAAGTCCTATTACTAAATCTTTAGAAATAAGTTTGTTTAATTAATTGTACGTGACTAGCATGACCTAGACGTTTATGCCATAGTGAAGGATTTTTGTCCATTACACTTAGACATATAAGATTTTCAGCAGATACCTTTGTAGTATCTACAATATATACATGCTTATTTCTTTGTCCAGTTAAGACAATTTCCTTTGTTTCGAGATTTATTACTTCAACTCCTATGGAAGAGAAAATTACCTTGTTTCATTTATCACAAAGTTGTGATATGCTGAGCAAGTTGTGATTCAAGCCTCCAACATGATACACATTTTCGATTGAATGTTCACTAGTCTTACCTATGTTTCCAATGCCTTTAATTTTACCCTTTTGTCCACCGCCAAATGATACCATTCCACGTTTTCTTTCTTCAAGTGAGAGGAATTTTTATTTATCTCTAGTCATGTGCCTTGAGAAAGTGTTGTCCATATACCAGTATTGCTTGTTCCCCTCACCTTTTCCTGAAAAATTGAAGGGTTAGATTTTGGAACCCAGATTAACTTGGGTCCTTTATTTTGATCACAATGGTGAATAAGGTCCTTGTTTATCCAGTTAGGTAATTTTGTTTTCTTTAGTACATACTTGTTCCATTGATGTGTGTTAGTTTTAATATCTTCGGTAGTATTGATTCTGGTTGTAGGACAGGTATTTCTAGAGTGACCCATGTTACCACAAAGTGTGTAGAATGCAGGATTTTCATCCATAGATTGATTATCAAAACCTATTCTAGCTTTTATGTTACAGGTGTTAGTTCCTAGATGGGTTACAATCATGGAAAACTTAGTCCATTTATTTGCTTGTTCAAGCTAATATTTGATTCTAGCAAATTCAAGATTCATTCTCCTAGAGTTTTCCTTTTATGAGAATAATTCGTCTTTAAGTCTTTTGACATCTTGTTCACACAGGGGTTGATCACTCTCCTTATCTTTTTCCTTACCAATGACACTTAATTTTAAGATTTTAGTTTTGAGGGAAAGGTTACAAGAATCAAGCTGATGAGTCCTTTCAAGATGATATTTGTTATTTTATTTTAACTCGGTATTGAGTTTTTAAAGATCAATGTACTCAAACTTTAGACTAGTCATAAAAGCTACCAACTGATTCTTGTCAGTGTTCGGTTCTTGTATGATATTTATGAGAGTGAGCATTAAAGATGATAATTTCTTCTTTGGTTTATCTTTGAGATCAGATATATTTATCTTCGCTTCCTCAGTGTCATAAATTAGATTCAGGTTCTGAATCTTCTATGGCCACCAGTGCAATGTCATCATACTCCTCAGAGTTGTCTGTACATGTTCCCCAACTAGCATACATAGCTTGATTGTTTTCCTTTTCATTATTTTTCCTTTTGTTTCCAAGTTCTCTTTTATCCTTTTCTACCCTTTATTTTATCCACTCAACTTCCCACATAGGACAGTCCTTGACTTGATGGTCAATTTCACCACATTTATAACATCCTCCATTCTGACCCTTTTCTGTGCTATTCTCCTTGGTTGGAGAAGGTTTCTTTCCATAGTTCATACCTTTCTTGAGGAGTTTCTTGAAATTTCTGCTTATCAAGGCTATATCATCATCATCTAGATTAGATTAATCATTCTCATTAGTTGCCTTGAGAGCAAGACTCTTTATCTTATTTCCTTCACTTCTTTTGACACTTTCGACATTCATCTCATATGTTTTAAGATTTCCTACAAGCTTATCTAAGGTCATATTTGTTAAGACTTTGGCCTCTCTTACTGCAGTAACTTTGATTTTCCATGATCTGGGTAGAGTTCAAAGAATCGTATCTACCTATTCCTCTATAGTATATATTTTTCTTAAGGACATTAATTCGTTGACCACTCTGGTGAATCTAGTGATTATATCCTGAAGTGACTCTTCATTTTTCATCTTGAAGGACTCATATTCAGTGCATAATCTAGCGATTCTGAACTTTTGAACTTGAGTAGTACCTTTGTTTGTGTTTAGAAGTGTATCCCATATTTGTTTAGCAGTGGTACATCCAGAGATGTGGTTGAACTCGTCAGGTCCGAGTCCACATACGAGAATGCATTAAGCCTTGTCATTCTTTCCTAGCATTTTGTAGTCAACTTCTCCATATTGAGCCTTAGGTTTAGGAATGTCCTTTCCTTCATTTTCCTTGATTGTAGGCATTAAAGGTCCATCAGTAACTCTCATCCATAGTTCATAGTCTTCAGCTTGAATGAAGTCTTGCATTCTTGCCTTCCACTAAGAGTAATATTGCCCATTAAATAAGGGTGGCCTATTTAGGTGTTGTCCTTGACCGTGTCCAAGAGGAGGTGCAGAATTCATAGTGATCTTACCTTGACTTATTAGAATCTTGATTAAGATAACCTATACCAATTGTTAGAATTATGACCTCCGTAATTCTTCTAGGTATCGTGTATGGGTTATGTGATCCTTAAAATGTTTAGTAGTTCAAAATAAGTGCGTTTGTAATTTCCCAACAATTTCACTTTCAAACTTTTATTAACTCAATAAAACTTTAAACTACAAAAACCAATGTAACCTAAGGAATTATAAACTCTAATTCCTAGACTCAGAACACAAACCCCAAGGTTCATGTTCTCCCAGATCTTCAAGTTGCCCCAACTCAAAGATCCAACAACACTAAATTTCACAGCAAATAAATTACGACAACTTTAACAAAAAACTCAAACTAAATAGAATAGAATTCTTCAATTATGTCCTTCGCAGGACTTCAACAAAACTTCAATTTGAACTCTCTCACAATAAGACTATGTTTTACTCGCATCTCTCTATGTAAGTGCAAAACCTTCTTTGGAGAAAACCTTGCTCTATTTATATAACAAGAGTCCCTTCATACTTCAACTCTACTTCAGTAAACTTGAAGTAATTCCTTTTCCTCGTGAGACTTGAAATACTTGTAGTGGTTCCTTTTTCCTCATGGGACTTGGAGTACTGTATTATTTCCACCGCCTCAACATTATTCTTTCTCGCTATTTCCAGTTGGAATTTGGTCTTCTGCGATCATGTTTGTGGAACTCGTTCCTTGCACCTGTCACTCATCAAAACCTATCTCTGACTAACAATGTGAATTAAGATCCAGATGTACAAATTTGAATGTTCATCTGAATATTAAGATAGTCTATGGATTTGAACACCAAATGATTAAGTTTGTTTGTTTTCAATATTTAAATGTGCATATGAAATTACACTGTATCAATAAAATATTATAAAATCTCATTTCAGCAAACTAAATTTTTTTATAGAAAATAATATCCGAAAAAACTATATTTTATATAAAAGTTTTATCAACTAAAATACAAATAAAATTTATATATTAATATAAAAGTGTACCACAACGAGATAACATGAATTCTTTAAAGAATTAAGCTAATGTCCATCAAAATCTCCAAGTAACTTGAAGGCTAAAGTTGTCTTTGTCAACTGTAATTTCCTATGTGTAAGGTTCCATTTGGCCATAGATTTCTCAAGTAAAATTTGGAGAAAAATTTGGCAAATAGTATTTGTCCATACAATTTGCCATTATTTGGCAAATAACCCAAATTCCCAAATACTAGAAAAAACTAGTATTTGGGCCAAATTTCATTATTTGGGAGTTTTTTTAAAATTCAAATTCTACACCAAACTTTTATCTTTCACAAAAACACCCTCTATAGTAGTTGTTTACGTTGTATTACATAATTTTTTATGTGAACACCAAAGCAGTGATGAAATATTCAGTGAATATGAAAGTGATGATATGGTTGTTGATGAAAATGATGAATAATCGGCTCAGGTTAATAAAGTCATGTGCTTCGTCTACTTCACGATGTATGGAATGATGCTTGATGCACTCACTCCGAACTACCACATTGCTCCAGTGTCATGGACACTACTTGTTATTTGTTGCAATGGAGATCCAATTGACTTGTTGCAGAAGTCATGAATCTTGTTATGTTGACGTTTCTATCTTGCTATGTAATACAAATCTATGATTAATTTTGATAGTTTTTAAAACATATGGGTATAAATTATATTTATTAAAAAGATGAGATATATTTCTCAAATATTATGGTCAAACACATGGTGAAATTTCACTCAAATAATATTGCCAAAAATATTTGGAAATCTATGGCCAAACACTAGCTAAAGTTCAGGTTCATGACATGTTCAACTTCTAAGTTCTAAGTTATAACTCCTAATTAGTTTTAAAGTTATTTTAATTCAAGTTCAAAAATTCATGATTCACAATCTAATTAAAAAACACCAATTCAAACCAAAACCTTAAATCAAAATTATAAATTTATAAACTAATTCACAATTAAATTTACAAACTAACAATGCTAATAATATAAACTGGGAAAAATAAATACAATAGATTAACATAGAAATAAAAAAATTCTCAAACTAAAAGAAAATAATAAATTCAAAACCTTAGTTTTAATTAATTATGAGAGAAGAGGGGTTGGAGGTGAGGCTTGATGACAGCTGGTCGGAAACTGTGGTGATGGAATGGGGTGGATGGTGGGGGGCTATGAAGGGGTGGCACAATAGTGAGTGTGGGGTGGAGTGGAGAGAGTTAGAAAAAAGAGGGAGAAAAAATTTGTTGGTGCCCGTCCTAATAGAACACAGGATCGACGGACAACATCGCTCTGTCTGTCACTTTTAAAAAAAAATTAATCATATTTTTACTAAAAAATACAAACATAAGCAATATGGTTTGTCGCTTTTTAAAAAAAAATTGCAAGTAATATTTTGAGTCCAAGTTGGTTCTTGTAACCCTCAATGTTATCAGTTGAAATGGTTCCATTAATTTTATCAGGTAAAATTGATGCTTCCTATGTAATGTAATTATTTTTTAAAATGTCTATTGATAATTGATAAACCTGACATTCTATATGAGAATTTTCATTATGGAAAAAATATTAATTCTGAGTTGTTCTCTCTGTTTGTACTCCCTCTATTAGAAAATTTACTTTGGTTATTTTTTCTTTTATTTTCCTTCAATTTTTCATTTTCATCTTAATTAGATATAAATTCCCTTTTGTTACTACATCTAGAAAGCTTTGTTCAATTATTTCCTCATCAACATCCTTAGCATATCGATCACTATCCCTATTTGTTATTTCCTCTTCTAGGTTAATACATTGCATTTATTCAATCTTTGTATCAATTGTTGGTATATTTATTTGTTCACTACTATCATTCTCCCCTTTTTGTTTCTCTTGAATTTGTGAGCTTCGTATTACTTCTGGACTACTTCTCTCTTTTATATTATTTTTGATATCTCCATTATCTTTTCCTTCTGAATGTCCCATATTGTTGTTCCTTTGATTTTATTCTAATTGTAGGAAATTCGTTTGTGCTGAAATATCTCCCCTACTTTCTCACTTTGCGTATAGTCTATTTTGTCATTATAGTCTTGAAATACCTTAACTTCTTCTTTCTTGATTTTTGATCATTTTCTTTTCTTTACTCATCTATTGCAAAGACCATTCCTAGAATTTAGTTGTCTTTTTCTCTGACATATTGTCAATATGCAGTACTTTTTGGTCCTCATTTTTCTCAGATTTAGTATTAGACCCTTTTGACACAAATTTTGATACATATTATCACTTGTTTTTGCTTATCCACTCTCTCATTCTCTAAAGCAGCAAACAAATTTGTTGTAGCAACTTCATTTCCTTTGTTTTGATTCATTGTTTCTTTGTCTTTGTTCTCCATTGTTGTTATAACTCTACTATTTTTTTATTGTTGTATTTTCTTCTTCTCTTATTGATTTTGCGCTTCAGATTGTTTTACTTACTCCTGCTCTCTCCTATCAGTTATGGATTGATCTCAACAGTCCTTCTCATTATTTTCTTGTAGCTAACATTCTCAATAATATTTTGAGAAATAATCATATTGAATTTTTATCCACATTGATTTTGTTTATCCAATAGTTTAATCCTCTTCAATAATGTTCAGTCTTTCTGATAAACATGCTAACAAGTTCACCTTAACTTTCACCTTTAGGCAGCTAGATCTTGTATAATTCTAAGAAACCTACATATGATGGAGTTGGGAATTGTTCTTGATGATTATGAGTCGTATTTTCTTGTATGGATGTTAAAGGTGACGGAGCTACCCCAAGTTGGAGGTTATCCACGGGCCAAGTTGGCTGGAAAGATGTTGATGTTGTCGCTATAGGTTAGGATTTGCGTTAAGGTGTACTAGAGAGCATTTTCATATATAAGGATACGATGTCACACATGATTATGAGAAATATTTACCCTCATCTAGCAATATTTTGAATATGCATAATTTTTTCATTCGTTTGAGTGTAGCACCCAACCAACTTTTGTAAAATTTCCTTGAACAAGACAAATGTAATCAATAGATAAAAAAAAGACAAATATAAACAGTGACATTAAATCTTATTTGTGCAAATTCCCAAGCTCACTGTCCATGAAAAATCTTTATGTTAATGGTAGTTAGGTTCATTTTGTATCAATGGATTAGCATGATGTTGATAATCTGCTAGTCTAGAAATAGACATTAATTGAAAAGGCTAACAAATCGTTGATACTTGAGAATTGAACTGGAGACATTTGCAATCATAAATTAAGGCCTCATTTATTTACACTTAATAGAGGTTTGAATCTAAATGATTTAGACATTTGATCATTGGGTGCATTTTTTTCATAAAGAATTTAGATACTTAATTGCTCTGAATAGATCTTAATCATTAAAATCTATAACAGTGTCTTAAAATCATTAAATGGTATTCTTGTATGGATAATATTCAACATCACACTATCTACAATCACCAACCACTACCACTAATCAAATCTATCTTCATCATCACTACCACCATCACTGTCAACCACCATTATCGTCATCTACCACCAGTCACCTCTGTCATCACAACTATCACCGTTGCTAATCACTATTTTCATCTTCTACCACACTTACCTCATCCATCATTATAATTATATTTATTGTTGTCCGTCTCTATAGTCGTTGTCACCTCAACCACCACTATCAACCACTACCTTCACTACAATCAAATCCTACTATCAACAAACTCCATCATCACAACTAGCACCGCTGCCAACTACCACCATACATTATTCGATTGTCACCACCTCCGCCACTACTATTAGCTACTATCACAAGTGTGGTAAATCTTTGCTATCAACCACCTACATCATCATAACTAGCTCCACTGCCAACTAACCGAAACACACCATCAACCACCAAACATTCTTTAGCCACCACCATCAGCCCAATCAACTACTAACATCAACCAACTTCACTATTACAATCACCAATACCACTATCAATCGCTATCATTATGACAGTCACGACAACACTAATCACCTTCATCACCACAATTATCACCACTGTCGTACTAGAGACTAACAACAACTATTATCATCATAACATCACTACAAACTATCTCCACCATCACTAGCAAAGATAAGTGTTTCATTTTTTTAATCAAACAATGATTTGATTTTATTAATATTTAATTAATTTTTATTTGATTATATATTTATTATATACATATAAATAAGTTATATACATGCAGATGTTTGAAAATAAACGGTCTTAATCATTGAATGTTCAGATCTAGAGACAACATCTTAATCATTCATATTTTGCATTCAAATTCAAACATTTGAATTTTAATGAAAATGAATGAGGCCTAAATCTCATTTGACTAATGTTACATACTATCTTAACACCAAAAGAGTAGTCACTCAGGGTGGTTCGATAGGAAGGAAAATATTTTTTAGGAAAATAAGTGAGTTTGTTAATTATTTTTTCTGTTCAGTACATAAGCAAAAAATATTATCTGTAAAGTATTTGTGTATAATCTAAACAAATATTATGAAATATGGAGTGGGCGTAAGGGTGTGGAGTGATGGGAATAGCAGTTACCCAGTTGGAGTTGAAGATGAGGTGTGTTGGAGGGTGGGGAGCACACAATAAATGTGAAATGCCAATTGTGGAATTTATTTTTTCTACTTCCATTAGGACAATAATTTTTCCTCATTTTTAAGGAGTTTATTTTTCTAAAAAACTACTTTTAAAAATTTTGACCAACCAAACATAAGAAATAAGAAAATATTTTCCTCCGTACCAAATGTAGACACGTGATTTTTGACCCAACTTAATATTTTTATACAATTTTAATACTTAAATATTATTATTTTATAGGTATATATATTTCAAATAAATGATTAAAATGACGAGAAAATTATAACAAATTATATGTTTTCTTTACATTTGGATTTTAATAAAAAGAAGTTTATGCATTTAATGTATTTATTAGTTATTATTTATTTTAATTAATATTTCAACTTTTATCCAGTCTAAAAAATAAAAGTATATGTTTTGAAAAAGAAGAAAAAAAAAGTTTCCTAAAAAATTTAAATTACCTCACGCTTAATCCTAATTACCCTCAAACTCCCATAACTTATTCCTCCTAAAAATCCTCTTCCCATTTATTTTTCCTTTTATGTTTTACGTAAAACTTCCCCACCCACACGTTTTTTGTTGTTATTTTTAAACTTATTTTATTTCTTTTCTTTTCTATTTTTCTGCTCCTAAAATCTCTCAACCAAATACCCTTAAAATCTTCAATTAAATTATACTCCCCCCACCTCCACACGTTTTTTTAAAATTTTATTTTTTATTTCTTTTCTTTTTTATTTTTCTGCTCCTCAAAACTCTCAACCAAATAGCCTTATAATCTTCAACTAAATTATATTCCCCGCTTCCTCACGTTCCCTTTAATTAACACCAGACTCACACCAAAAAGATTATAAAAAGCAACGTACAGTAGAGAAGAAAAAAACAGAGGCAAAGAGAAAAAAGTCAGAGCAAGAGTAAAAAAAAAAAAATCAATTGAGCAGGAAGTTGGGATTGATATTTTCGTTTACAGCTGCTAGTTTGCATACATTTGAAGGTTCGTTTCTTTTATTATTTTTTTATTGTTATTTTATGTTTATATAAATTTAGTTTATTGAGTCATTAATAAATCAAGATGAAGTAGTGATTGTTATTGTTATTATATGGTCAATTAAATATTTAATCTCAGGTTAAAATAATGTGTTGATTTCTTTATTGTTATCTATTTTAAAATTCACTTATTTATTTAGCCATTGTTTTATGTTATTATCATTATTTTATTATTTCTTTTCGTGATTATGAATATAATTTGTTAATAGAAATCGAAATGACGCATCTTGGGTTGTAAATATTTTTTTTCTAGGAATTTGGACTAATTTTGAGAATGATAAAAAAAGAGAACGTTGTGTTTATGATAAACAATAAGTTATTCAAGAATATTCTGTTATAAACATTTTTATATGATTAATGACATATGCATTATTTTCTGAGACATATGTTAACTTTTAATTATTTTTTTACTGAAAGTCTGACTTCAATGAATGAAAAATTTATTGAGGGAAACAAATGGGGTGTTGCATATTTAATACGAATAGACGTTAAATCGTATTTTATTTTCGTGTTAGTTGGTGTTTATATTTAATGGTGTCAGAATCAAGTTATTCACGTAATTCAATAGATGAATTTCTTTATGATTGAGAGAATATTCTATAATATTTGTCTTTGTTAAAGTGGCGCTTTCAACTTTTGATTAAAAATGCTACTTATAAACTAATGCAGTTCTGTTCTGACAATCATAGATTATCTTTGGCCTAAACCTAAAACTTATAGCTTTTAAACTGATTACTGCATCTTTGACCAATAAATATAAATTTAAGTATAAATCTTTTTTTTAACAAAAAACCAATAAATAACAATAAGGTTTCAGTAAAGAATGTAGTTTCACATCTTTTTGAGACACTTTTCAATAAAATTAAATTCGGATGCAGTGATCCACCTTGACCAAATGATCATAATCATATAAATTTTGATTTAATGTAAATTAAAAATTTTAGACTAAAAATATTAAGGTGACACGACTAAGAGAAGAAAACAGCAATGCTTCTAAGTAATTGTGTGTCAAAATCGAGAATGTAGTTATGCATCTATTTAATAATTAGTAAAATTCAACAATAAAAAAATATGAGCAAACCATGGCCTATAACACAATTTATCCAAATAATAATAATAATATAAGTCAAATATAAGTTAATAAAAGCGATTGTGCTAAAATCACGAGACTTGAGGGATGCCTAATACCTTCCCCTCGGTCAACAGAATTCCTTACCCGAACTTTTGTTTTCGCAGACCAAATAAAGAGTCATTTTCTTTTGATTAGTGATTAAAAAGAAATGGTGACTTGGAACACCATAACTCAATTCCAAGTGGCGACTCTGAAAATTTTGAAATAATTCTTAATCAATACTGTCACTTAAATTGAAAAAATTCTTTCCGTCGTGCGAAAAAGGGGTGTGACATCTCTGGCGACTCCGCTGGGGAATAACCACAATTCGAACTTTATTATATTGGCTTCTACTTGATTTTATTATTAATATTATTTTATTTTATTATTTGGATGTATTGTGTATGATAGCCTAATGTGTTATTTTCTGCTCATTTATCACTTTTATATTGTTGAATTATATTAAATTGTCTTCTCTTACTCACCCACTCTGAGTATCTAGTAACACTTCACACACAGTTATCGAAATGCAGTTATGCACCCTACTTTCTATTGACATAAAGCTGGAGTGTCTTGACACCAGTGAAGGATTTTAGTCACAAATGATAGGCGGGGTTGGACCATCAATGAAGTCGGAATACCGTTGCTACTGATAAGTTACCCCTCCCTGGCTCGAGTTGTCCACTCGGGTAAGCCAGTCTAGATACTTATCTCCTTTAGGTTTGAACCTAGTAAAACTGAAACATAGACATGCATAACACTATGTAGGTTCCGCTTATTTACAATATTTAAATTTCGACTTAGTGGACTCGACACCGGGGTCACGTCTGTCTAGTGTAGGAGACCATTTTCTTGGCTAACCTGTGTATTATATGTGTTATTTGTAAAATATCATTTGGAAGACCTCGACTATTGACCAGCTTTAGGTTCTATAACACACCGTATCCTAGACAGACCAGAATGCAAATTTCAGAAATTGCAGATGCCACCGACGGGCACCACCCACGGATCGTAGGGTGACCCACGGATCGTAGGGTGACCCACGGACCGTAGGTGGGGTCCGTGGTTGGCCACCTACAGCCCCTCCCTAGAAAGCCCAGAAATTTTGGCCAAGTCTAGACCTACGCGAGGGCCTACAGACCGTAGGTCAGGCCACGGTCCGTGGTCTAGGGCCGTGGGTCAGACCCCCAATTTTCAGCCCCAGACGCCGAACGGACCGTCGGTCCGTCCACGGTCCATTGGTTAGGTCCATCGGTGGCCCCAACAACATTTAAGTCAGGGATCGTTTGGTCTTTTCCCTATACGTAAGACCCCTAAACTACATCGTTTAATCCCTAAACTACGTAGTTTTGATCAGTTTAAGCCTAGTAACTTAATTAGAATCTACAATAAGCAAATCATTCACCAAAAATTTAGAAAACTTAGAACGCAAAAGGAGAAAGAGTCAACCAACCTCTCTCCTAGAATGCAACAGGTTTTCATCAGTTTCAGTCCTGAAATTGAAAGATTTCTCCGTGGAATTTATCACCAGATATGTGGAATTTCACTAGTGGGTTCCTTTCGCCCATTAGGTTCCTAGATTTCAGTTAGAATCTTGATTCCCTTGATATTATCTAGACCTAGGGTTTCTGGAATGGTAGAAATGGTTGGGTTTTAGTTGCTAGATCCAAATCAGATTATCATGTTGTTGCTTCAGTTCTTGCATGAAATTCAGAACCCTAGTTGTGTAGATTCGTTTAGTTCATGAATTACACATGCTAGTTCAGTTTATTCAGTTATACATGCTCCAATTACGAATGTTTCATTATCAGTACATTAATGTTGCATTTAAGTTAACATGCCAGTACTTTGAGCTATCTAGTATTACAGAAATACAGGCATAATGTGTTATTTACATAATCAGTTGGAGTAGACTTAGTACCCAGTTGCACTAGGGTTCAACGTACCCTCATAGTCCCAGAACTACGTGCCCCCGTAGGTTTATAAGTTCCATCTGTGGGCATTACATTTTAGTGATCACGCCAGTCATGCTTCTATACCTCTGGCAGGGTATATTGGGTCCTTTCGATGGGGTGCATACATCGGACTCCACATTTAGCTAATGTGGTTTTATGTCGGTTATTAGTAGCTCCCAGAGTCAGATTCTAGTGTAGTGACCAGGTTATCAGATACAGTTCAGTATTCAATTTCAGTACGTTATAAACTTGGTCATTGCATTCAGTTAGTTCATGTTCACTATTTCCAGTATAGTATCATGCTTATCTTACATCATTGCTCAGTTATATGCTTTGTTCAGTTCTGTATATTTTTCAGCTTTATTCTATCCTACATGCTCAGTACCTTTCAAGTACTGACGCATACTCTGCGCTACATCTTCTCGTGATGTAGGTTCAGATCCTCAGCATTCAGATCACGCATAGATCGGTTCCCGATCTCCAGTTCAGCAGCATCAGTGGTGAGTCCTCATTCTTCGAGGATGAGTGACATGATTATCCTTCTACTTTCAGTCTTTAGTTTCAGTTTTTGCTAGATTTAGCTGGGGCATGTCCCAGCATTTCTAGTCAGTTAGAGGTTTTATTTCAGACACAGTTAGATTCAGTTTTAGCTTGGAGTTTGATATTTCATTTGTCATTAAACTCTCAGATTATATATTCAGACTTAGAATGGGTATTCCCCATCACTGTCAGTTTATCTCATGTTTAAGCTTCCGCACAAAATGATCTCATTTCAGTTATCATAGTATGCTTATGTTATGCCAGTAGGCTTAGCTTGGGGTCACTCGTGATCCTAGGTCTCGTGTCCGCGTCCTAGGGTTAGCTCGGGGCATGACAAACTTGGTATCAGAGCATTAGGTTTAAGTGTCCTAGGATGTCTGAAAACCCGTACTAAGTAGAGACCTTTTCATGGGTGAGAAGTGCACCATATCTAATGAGAGGGAAACTACTAAGTGTTTTATAAAAGCCTCATTTTCTTGATATTCTTATCGTGCGTTGGTATGATCTCTATCTAACTCATCGTTATGCATTTCAGAACACGCCTCCTCGTAGAGCTAACGCAAGGAATGCTAACGCAGCTCCTCCAGTCCCAGATCAGGAAGTTTCGAATGCAGAGATTCGGAACGCTATCCAACTTTTGGTGAAGAGTGTGACTACCAAAACAATCAGCAGGTTCCAGCTCCTGTAAATGCTAATGTTAGGTCATCTGCAGCTAGAGTTCGAGATTTTTTTAGGATGAATCCACCTGAGTTTTTGGGGTTTTGCAAGTTGGTGAAGATCCCCAAAACTTCATAGATGAGGTCAAGAAGATCTTTGGAGTGATGCAAGTGACTGGTAATGATAGGGTTGAGTTGGCATCTTACCAGCTTAAGGATGTGGCTCACATTTGGTTAACTTAGTGGAAAGAAAACAGGGGTACGAATGCTTTTCCTATCACTTGTGAGTGTTTCAGTGAGACTTTTCTGGACAGGTTCTTCCCACGAGAGTTAGGGAGGTGAAAGCTCAGGAGTTCATGAACTTGAGGCAGGGTAGCATGTCAGTTCAAGAGTACGAACTCAAGTTCACCCAACTCTCGAGGTATGCTCCTCACATGGTTGCCGATTCCAGGGCTCAAATGAACAAGTTTCTGTATGGGGTATCCGACTTAGTGAAGACGGAGTGTAGAAATGCCATGTTGCTGGAGAATATGAACATCTCTAGGCTCATGACTCATGCTCAGCAGGTCGAGGGAGATAAGCTTAGGGAACAGGCTAAGGAGAACAAGAAAGCTAGGACAGTCAACTATGAGTATTCTCAACAGAAATCGGGTGGTGGAAATCACTCGCAGGTTCAACAAAAGTCTTCAGCCCCAGCACCTTCATCATCTAGTGCTCCATCCTCCAGGTTCCGACAGGATCAGAAAGGTAGGGCATCAGGCTCTAAGTCTCAGGGGAGTTTTTCGAGTACCAGAACCTACCCAACTTGTCCTAAGTGTGGTAAGAACTATCCTGGCGAGTGTCTTGTAGGAAAGGAAGGATGTTTTGGGTGTGGTCAAACTGGTCACAGGTGAGAGATTGTCCTTCTTCTAAACAGGGACAAAGAGGTAATAATGGTAGAGCTTAGTCCACAACTTCAGCAGCACCAGCAGGTCACCCGACTCAGCAGGGTAACGCATCTGGTACAGGTAGCGGTCAGCGCCAAAATAGGTTGTATGATCTTCAGGCTCGCCAGGATTAGGAAGGTTCTTTTGATGTGGTCAATGCTACATTACAGGTCTTTAACTTAGATGTTTATGCTTTGTTAGATCCAGGGGCTACTCTTTCCTTTGTAACTCCTTATATAGTAGTCAAATTTGATGTTAGTCCAGAAACTCTCTCAGAACCCTTTTTAGTCTCTACCCCAGTCGGTGACCCAGTTATAGCTAGACGGGTATACAGAAATTACCCTGTCACAGTCTCTCAGAAAGTCCCCTCAGCAGATCTTGTAGAGTTAGAAATGGTAGACTTCGATGTCATTCTAGGCATGGATTGGTTACATTTCTGTTATGCCTCAGTCGATTGTAGAACTAGGATCGTTCGTTTTCAGTTTCAGACGAACCAATCTTAGAATGGAAGGGTAGTAGCCTAGCGCCTATGTGTCGATTCATTTCTTACCTTAAGGCTAGAAAGATGATTTCCAAGGGGTATATCTATCATCTAGTTCGAGTTAAGGATTCAAACTCTGAAGCCCCAACTCTTGAGTCGGTTCTAGTAGTTAATGAGTTTCCAAAAGGGTTTTCAAAAGATCGTCCTGGAGTTCCTCCCGAAAGGAAAATCGACTTTGGAATTGATATCCTTCCAGATACCCAGCCTATTTATATTCCTCCTTACAGAATAGGTCCAGCTGAGCTTAAGGAATTGAAAGAGCAATTGAAAGAACTTCTAGATAAGGGCTTCCTCAGACCTAATATTTCCCCATGGGGTGCACCAGTGTTGTTTGTGAAAAAAAAAATGGTTCTCTCAAGATGTGCATTGACTATCGGCAGTTGAACAAAGTCACAATCAAGAATAAGTATCCCATCCCCAGGATTGATGACTTGTTTGACCAACTTCAGGGTGCTAGTCATTTTTTTAAGATAAACATTAGATTTGGTTATCATCAGCTCAGAGTCAGAGATAGTGACATTCCGAAAACGGCCTTCCGAACTCGGTATAGTCATTATGAATTTGTAGTTATGTCATTTGGACTAACCAATACTCCTGCAGCTTTCATGGATTTGATGAACAAGGTGTTCAAGCAGTATTTGGACTTGTTCGTTATCATATTTATTGATGATATCCTCATTTACTCTAGGAATGGGGAAGAACGTGCGACTAATTTGAGGGTTTTCCTTCAAACTCTCAAAGATCACCAGTTATTCGCTAAGTTTAGCAAATGTGAGTTTTGGTTGCAATCTGTTGCTTTCCTTGGGCATATAATATCTAGCGAAGGGATCCGAGTGGATTCTCAGAAAATAAAAGCAGTGAAACAATAGCCCAGACCTACCTCTCCTACAGATATCAAAAGTTTCTTGGGTTTGGCTGGTTATTAAAGAAGGTTCGTGGAAGGATTTTTATCCATAGATTCTCCATTAACTAAGTTGACTCAGAAAAAGGTTAGGTTTTAGTGGTCAGATGAGTGTGAGAAGAGCTTCACAGAACTGAAAACTAAGTTGACTACGGCTCCGGTTTTGACTCTACTAGAGGGTTCAGACGGTTATGTTATCTATTGTGATGCGTCCAGCGTCGGCCTAGGTTGTGTGTTGATGTAGCGAGGTAAGGTTATAGCATATGCTTCCAGACAACTTAAGGTGCATGAAAAGAATTATCCGACTCATGACCTCGAGCTTGCAGCCGTAGTATTTTCCCTAATGATTTGGAGACACTACTTATATGGCGTTCAAGTAGATCTGTTCACAGACCATAAAAGCCTTCAGTATGTGTTCACCCAGAAAGAGTTGAATCTTCGCCAGAGGAGATGGCTTGAATTCCTCAAGGACTATGACATAAATGTGCTTTACCATCCTGGTAAGGCCAATGTAGTAGCAGATGCTCTTAACAGACTATCTATGGGTAGTGTAGCACATGTTGAGGAATAAAGAAAAGAACTAGCAAAGGATGTTCACAGGCTGGCTCGCTTGGAAGTTCGCCTTATGAGCATATCAGATGACGGTGTAACAGTTTAGAATGGGTCAGAATCTTCATTGGTAGCAAAGGTTAAGGAAAAGCAAGACAGTGATCCGATATTGCTTCAGCTATAGGGTGCAGTTCATCAGCAGAGAGTGGAGGTTTTCTCCCAAGGGGGAGATGGTGTGCTTTGCTATCAGGGTCGATTATGTGTTCCTAAGCTGGGTGAGTTGAGATAGCAGATTCTTGCAGAAGCCCATAACTCCAGGTATTCTATTCATCCAGGCGCCACTACGATGTATCGTGATCTGCGGGAAGTCTTTTGGTGGAATGGCATTAAGAGGGATATAGTAAATTTTGTGGCTAAGAGCCTAAATTGTCAGCAAGTGAAGGTAGAACATCAGAAACCAGTGGGTATGACTCAAGAGATCAACATTCCTACTTGGAAGTGGGAAGTGATCAACATGGACTTCATTACAGGTTTACTTCATACTCGCAGACAACATGACTCCATTTGGGTGATAGTAGACAGATTTACTAAGTCTGGGCGCTTTTTGGCTGTTAAGACTACAGACTCAGCGGAGGACTACACCAAGCTTTACATTAATGAGATAGTCAGGTTGCATGGGGCTCCCTTGTCTATCATCTCATATAGAGGTCCTCAGTTTACCTCTCCTTTCTGGAAGTCATTTCAGAAAGGTCTTGGTACTCAGGTTAATCTTAGCACAGCGTTTCATCCACAGACAGATGGTCAGGCAGAGCGTACCATTCAGACCTTAGAGGACATGTTGAGAGCTTGTGTGATCGACTTCAAGGGTAGTTGGGATGATCACATTCCTCTTATAGAGTTCGCCTACAATAATATCTACCATTCCAGCATTCAGATGGCCCATTTTGAGGCATTATATGGGCGTAGATGCAGACCTCCAGATGGTTGGTTTGAAGTAGGTGAAGCAGCCTTGATAAGGCCAGATTCGGTTCACGATGCTATGGAAAAAGTGCAGCTCATCATAGATAGACTTAAGACAGCCCAGAGTCGCCAGAAGTCCTATGTAGATGTAAGGAGAAGGGACTTGGAGTTCCAAGTTGATGATTGGGTTTTCCTAAAAGTGTCACCTATGAAAGGGGTGATGAGGTTTCGCAAGAAAGAGAAGCCCAGTCCTAGATATGTAGGCCCTTACAAGATCTTGAAAAGAGTTGGTAAAGTGGCTTAAGAGTTAGAGTTACCAGCAGAACTAGCAGCAGTGCATCCGGTCTTTCACGTTTCGTTGTTGAAGAAGTGTGTGGGTGATCCAGCATCCGTAGTACCTTTAGATAGTGTGGCTGTGAAAGATAGTGTCACTTATGAGGATGTGCCAGTTGAGATTCTTGATCGTCAGGTTAGAAGGTTGAGAAACAAGGAAGTCGCTTCAGTTAAGGTTTTGTGGAGGAATCAGTTTGTAGAGAGAGCTACTTGGGAAGCAGAAGCAGCCATGAAGGCCAAGTACCCTCATCTCTTTCCTTCCGATTCCACTCCAGCTTGAGGTAATAGTTCCTCTCCAGTTTTTCAGTCATTCATGCGTAGATTCAGTCTTAGTATCATGTTCCTTCAGCTATACTTTCATTTTCAGCATATTTGGATGTTCTTGGAGCTTAGTTCAGTCAGATTTCAGTTTTCAGAAATTAGTGGTACGGTTTGCAGCTCTTTTCCTCCATATTAAGCTAGTTTAGTCATTTGGTCTTTTCCCTATGTGTTGGACCCCTAAACTATGTCGTTTAACCCCTAAACTACGTAGTTTTGATCAGTTTAAGCCTAGTAACTTAATTAGAATCTACCATAAGCAAATCATTCACAAAAAATTAACAAACTTAGAACGCAAAAGGAGAAAGAGTCGACCAACCCCTCTCCTAAAACGCAGCAGGTTTTTATCAGTTTCAGCCTTGAAATCAAAAGATTTCTCCGTGGAATTCGTCACCAAGTATGTGGTATTTCACTAGTGGGTTCCTTTCGCCCATTAGGCCCTAAATTTCAGTTAGAATCTTGATTCCCTTGTATTATCTAGACCTAGGGTTTCTTGAATGTTAGAAATTGTTGGGTTTTAGCTACTAGAATGATCCAAATCAGATTATCATATTGTTGCTTCAGTTCTTGCATGAAATTCAGAACCCTAGTTGTGTAGATTTGTTTAGTTTATGAATTACATATGCTAGGTCGGTTTATTCAGTTATACATGCTTTAATTATGAATGTTTCATTATCAGTACATTAATGTTGCATTTTCAGTTAGCATGTCAGTACTTTGAGTTATCCAGTATTACAGAAATTCAGGCATAATGTGTTATTTACATAATCAGTTGGGAGTAGACTTAATACTGAGTTGGACTAGGGTTCAGCGTATCCTCATAGTCACAGAACTACGTACCCCCGTAGGTTTATAAGTCCCCTCTGTGGGCATTACATTTTATTGATCACGCCAGTCATACCTCTATACCTCTGGCAGGGTATATTGGGTCCTCTCGATGGGGCGTATACATCGAACTCCACATTTAGCTCATGTGGTTTTATGTCGGTTATTAGTAGCTCCCACAGTCAGATTCTAGTGTAGTGACCAGGTTATCAGATACAGTTCAATATTCAGTTTCAGCATGTTATAAACTTGGTCATTGCATTCAGTTAGTTCATGTTCACTATTTCCAGTATAGTATCATGCTTATCTTACATCATTGCTCAGTTATATGCTTTGTTCAGTTATGTATATTGTTCAGCTTTATTCTATCCTGCATGCTTAGTACCTTTCAAGTACTGACGCATACTCTG